>JAWPHD010003359.1:0-220441 GCA_037043455.1 Cyrtodaria siliqua | reverse complement strand
GAGAATTAGGGGCGGATGCCTTGTTTACTGATACATAGCCGGGCGACTTTTTACAGCCGCCATACAATCAGTAAACTAACGCTAGTTTGAATGTTAATAACTTCTGTACATGCCAATAAATACATTCTGATAATGGTCCCTCGGAAGCAATGAACACAAGCAATAGAGACAAATGTCACTATTTCCGATCCTTCCCGATCATGGACATCTAAGTTAAATGACATGCTAGATTTGTATTTTATTAAACAAAATCATGCTTCATATTTTCGTCCAACAAAGGTAGATACACAAGTATACAATACATATAGCTTTCACAGAACGCAGTCAACCACAATACAACGCATTAACACAAATAACAATTACAATGTTAAAAAGAGACATGTGACATCACAAACACAACTGTTTAACAATAGGGCTGCTACCTTTAACCATTCAATGGCAAAAAGGCGGTTGGGTGTTTTAAGAAGGTTCTTGGGTGCACCAAACCTCACTCTTATCCTACTGTAATACCATTGAACGGATTAGTTAAAATTAAGGAATCCCACCAGGCTATATTGTCTAATAAAAAAGGCAGTTTAATAGGCGATATACATAATATACATATTACATTTAGATGATCATGTATATATGAATAAATTAAATAAAAGAACGTCACAATACTAGAACTCTATACATTGGCAGAAGCCAGATTAACACGAGAACAAACCATTAATTCTACGACAATACAAGATTTAAGACGCACATCAAATGCTACTGTCCTTTGAAGATTTATGTAGATGTTATCAAAGGGTCAGCAATCAATCTGTCCGGTCATCGCACAAGCAAAGAGGAAAGCAAAGTGTTGAACTCTAAATGGGTCAAACAATAAACATGCAGTGCGTTGTAAAATGGTATGGTCTAAATATATTTTGTTAATTTTTTAACAATTGAAATAAATATTGTTTTAAATGGACTATGACCATGTATCTTACGAAGGTTGTAAATCACGTCACCGTATACGTCAAGTTGTGATAGTCCTTGTCGCAGAAGAGCTCTTAAATTACGTTTATATCTTAAAAGTAGATCTGGGAATGTTCTATTCTGTTTATGATTTGCGCAGGTGAATACAGAACGCATTACTTATAATATAATAGTTCCCGATGCTAGTGTTAAGCTGTCATACATTTTGTTTTATCTAAATATTAAGATTGATAACTCTTAAACCTTAAAGTGTAATTGATATCTGTATTAAAAGCATCTCTATAAATATATCAAGTCGTTATATATTAAATGTCCCTTGTATGTATGGTAGGAATATACATTCTAATATAACGGGTTTTCCGTGTAGATATAATAGAAATAATTTTATGTGTTACTAGTAATAATGCATCTAAACATCGTATGTAATTTAGCTTACATTAGATTATTAATGTACTTGCCGAACATCGTTAACGTTTGGGAGTTTTCCTTCATTAGATATAAATAAAATATGGGTTTGTACACAAAGACTTCTCCACGAAGCAAAAATGGGGTTGGCTATGAAATAAAACCTTAATTTCCTAAATTACATAAAAATCCGTATAAGGCTCGCATTATTTCGAATTCTATTACCTGCACCACAACAAACATCTCCAAATTGTTAACGTCTTGTCTTACTGCCGTTAAAGATCACGTTAAACTATGTTGTGATAAAACTTATGAAAACTCTGGGATTAATTTATTTTGGTCTATAAAAAATTCAGGAGACGTTCTTGATAAAATTTTCAATAAAGGTCAAGTTTCATCAATAAGCACTTATGACTTCTCTACACTATATACAATCTTACCACATCGCCTTATTAACGACAAGCTAATTTCTCTTTTTCAAAAATATTCGCCAGAGAAAATACTACATGTTTGTCATGTAATAATATTAAAGCGTTTTTTACTAACTGCAGTTTAGATAATTATACTATGTGGACTTTCCATGAAGTTTGTGAAGGACTCATCTTCCTATTAGATAACAATTTCGTCAGGTATGGAACCACCGTTTATAGACAAATTGTTGATATCCCTATGGGTACGAACTGTGCACCACTTGTCACAGATTTGTTTTTATTTTGCTATGAAAGAGATATCATGTTGAGTCTTTCACCAGATACCCAGGAAGATGTTATTGAAACTTTTATTGACACCTCTCGATATCTGGATGACATATTGAATATTGACAACACTTTCTTTCCAACTATGGTTAATAATATGTATCCTAAAGAACTTCAGCTTAATAAAGCTAATATATCTGATAATAACGCTTCTTTTCTTGATTTAGATCTCTCGATTGAAAATGCTGAAATAATTAGCAAAATCTATGACCAGAGAGATGATTTTAATTTTGACATTGTTAATTATCCCCACCTGAATGGAGATGTTCCCCGAGCAACTTCTTATGGGGTGTATGTGTCTCAACTTATTCGTTTTTCAAGAGCTTGTACTCGAGTTGAGGACTTTAATAATTGTAATCTTTGTATAACTAAAACGCTACTCAATCAAGAGTTACCGTTACCATAAACTTCTTAAAACCTTTGCAAAATTTTATTATCGTAACCCTGATCGTCTTTCTAAATATAAATGTAATTTAAGGACTCTTCTGCGACAAGGACTATCACAACCTGACTTCTATGGTGATGTCATTTATAAACTTCGTAAGATTCTTGGTCTTGATCACATTCATACAATCTTTGTTAAACTTGTTAAAAAGTTTATCAAAAGGATTTTGGTGCACCCTAGAACATTCTCTTAATTGTGTTTGTTGCTCTCAAAGGATCACCTTTATCAGTATTTATTAGACCCCCAGTGGCCTTTGTTGCAACTGACCGTTCCAACCCTTTTGTGTTTTTATGTCGTTTGCATTTTTTATTACTTTTGCCTTCTCGTTTGTCCGTTTGCGTGTTTGTTTTTGTGTTTTGTGGTTGACTCTCGTCCTTGAATGCTACTTTCCCTGTCCGATATTTTTATATTTCTTTATGACCCTATCATTTTGCAACGTACTGCATGCTTGGTGGTAGACCCTTTTACAGTTCGCCACTATGCTTTCCTCTTTAACTGTACGATGACCGGACAGGCTGTGGACCCTATGATGACATCTACCTAAAGCCCATTGGCGTTTGATGTTTGTCTATGCTCTTTCTTGTCGTGCCCTTAATGTTTTATTCTCTTGTTGCTCTGGCTTCTACCAAGTCATTGAGTACCTTCATTGTGGCTTTCTAGGCTATTTGTTTTTGTATTATATTTACACGATTTGTGTTTTACTTATATTGCATATTGATGCTGTCTTTTTGGTTAGAGATTAGATCATGGCGGGGATTTCTTTATTTACACTGTCCTGTTTTAATGGGATGACAGTAGGGTAAGTGTGAGATGTGGTGCACCCTAGAACCGGTTTAATCCCCGAGTGGCCTACTTTGTCACTGACCTTTCCAAGGCGGTAGCCCTATTGTCAACCCTTTTGTGTTTGTGATGTCGTTTGCTTTTATTATTACTTTTGCCTTCTTGTGTGTGTGTTTGCATGTTTGTTTGTGTGTTTGGTGGTTGACTGTCCTCCTTGAATGCTACTTTCCCTGTCTGATCTTTTTAATATATTCTTTCTTCGGATGAAAAAGTTTGCCTATTGTAAAATTAAAACATTAAATAGGTAATTTTAAATGGGTTATCTCAAATCTTTCAGTAAAAGATGTTTTTAAACATGTTTTATTGTCGAAATATCCGTTATAAAATCCTGCTAATATTAGCCTTCCCGTCGCTTAATGGAATTAAGGCAGGACCATGTAATGAAAAAGTGGAACAGGAACGTATCATTCACAGAACGTATCTTTCACAGAATACAAACTTTAACAACAATTACGACTATTACAATGTTAATAAGAAGCAATGCATATGACCTCACATACATTACGTGGTACGAGTATTAACTTTCATACCCATCCAATCCCTACTCCAAGAAGCGAAAATGGGTTAGCTGGGGTATGAAATAAAACCTTGATTTCGGCTATACATTTTTCTTATTGTAATAATAAAATATTTACTAGGTTATTTTAAACACGTTATAACATCTTTTCAGTAAAACATGTTTTTAAAGTGTTTTATTGTTGAAATATCCGTCATAATTCCTGCTAATATAATCTTTCCCATCGATTAATGGAATTAAGACGAGACCACGTAATGCAAACACGGGTTGACAATTGGAATTTTTAGTGGCAAAACGTCCGGTATAAATTAGGTTACAGATCATAAAACGTGTTTCAAGTACAGGGATATTGTTTTATTTTCAGAAGCCTTCATCAAACGTTGATAATCCTACGCATGATTAGTAGATTTGACTGATAACACGGTACAGCAAAACGTCAAAGGGTAATCATGACAGCAATGTTTACATTACCCTTGTATTCGATGTATATCAAAGGCAAACTGATTGGTTATCTAAAACTAGACAAATGAGTTTTGACGTGAATGACTATTTGCATTTGAACTTGACTGCATACGGTCAAACACCATGGCTTGTGAATAGACTTTACAAATCACCAGTCAACAGTATGTTTCACAGTCTCATAGTCAAAAGTCAATACATTTCATTATATACGCATCGGAAATTAATGTTTAGGTCGACGAAATGGACTAAGACATTGACTACAAATGTAACACCATAATAATTATTTCAAACAAGTACAATACTAACAAATATTTTTTTTCTCTACAAATCATCTACATAATACCAATTGAAATAACTGTATGCTTACAAATTCACCCGATTCAAAAGGAGCTGACTCGTTGATATTCGTTGACCAGTAAAAAAGGCGTACTACGGAAATCGACGAGGTAGATACGATTGTCTCTGAAGGAATCGGAACTTTACCCGAGAAATATACGACATTTATGAACAAACTAACGCTGTTTTGTTTGCCGGTTACTGTAAATAACATATATTTGTTGAACAATTTATTAAAATAAAATTAGTCTTCAGCATGCTTTATTTGGAGGCGCAAACCCAGATATTGTTACCGTCATCCATTACTTGGTCCTGCCTTAATTGCATTCACTATTATCTAAACTCTGCATTATTTGTTGGTGATTATTAATTCATCAAGTTTGTATACATTGTGTCTTTTAAAATATTCCAGACTGGACTGATATAATTACTACGTTGAAATTTGAATTCGCGGCATACAAACAGATAATGGAACTCATCTCCTATATCCGTTTTGCAAATAATTCTACGATTATACGGAGTTTTATTCCAATTACCAGTTTCGACTGGTAATCTATGATTTCTTGTTCTGAATTTGGTTATATACTTTAACAAACAATATGGCGCGTTGGTAGGATAGTTTTTAAAGCTTCTGCCAAGTCATTGAGCAACTTCATTGAGGCTTTCTAGGCTATTTGTTGTTCTTTTATATTTACACGAGCATATTTGTGTTTTACTTATATTGCCTATTGGTGTTGCCTTGTTGGTTAGAGATTAGATCATAGACAAGATTGAGGGGATTTCTTTGTTTACACTGTCCTGTTTTAATGGGATGACAGTAGGGTACGTATGAGGTTTGGTGCACCCTACAACCGGTTTAAACCCCAGTGGCGTACTTTGCCACTGACCGTTCCAAGGCGGTAGCATTTATTATTACTTTTGCCTTCTTGTTTGTCTGTTTGCCTCTTTGTTTTTGTGTTTTGTGGTTAATTGTCCTCCTTGAATGCTACTTTCCCTGACCGATCTTTTTATATTTCCTTATGTTTAGTCCGAATTCATTATTCTAAAATACAACTCATTTAAGAATAAATATTTGAGTGTTTGATTTACTGACACTTCCACCATTTAGTGTTGGGAAATGTCTGTGAATCCCATATTTCACTTAGGTCGCATTTAATCAATATGTCTCTGATCTGATTAAGCCACTGAAAGTTTCTTTTTGCAATAGTTGTTGCGCTATATGCAAAATGTCTGAGTAGTATTTCATAAATGAAGTTTGAAAGTTTAGCTCTTTCTGGATCGTTAATTTTTGCCCAAAACGAAATTACTCTAGTTTGAATATCTACTGATACTGGTAATACCCCTGTTTCCCAGCATAACCTATAATTTGCAGTAGATTTCTTTAGATTCAAAATATACTTTGGAAACTTCAATTGTACCCTGACAATTACATCCAGATTTCCATAACCCCAAATTTCGCTGCCATATACAGGAATGGGTTTAGTTGTTTGATCGAATAAATCTATTTGCAAGTCTATTGGTAATGACACATGTCTAGTTTTCTCTGTATAGAGCTCTGGTAACCTGATTAGCAATATGTTTCTTTGCCACAAAAAGAGCCACTTCTACTAAAATATATAGTATTACCTAGATACTTATATTCTGTTACAATATTAATTGGATCACCATTATTTGTAAACTTATAATTAGATTGTTTACCTAAAACTTATCCAAAACTTTAGATTTATCTATGTGTACTGTAAGTTTCCATTCATCAGAATAGAATTTATAAACCTTCAACGCATTCTGTAAATCGATCTCACTTTCACACAAAATAACTGTTTAAATGTTAAGTCAAGGTGTTTATTATCAATTTTAAAGTGATTTTAAAAATCATCTACTATTGAACCGAGTTGTGAGCTGACAATATACAATAATAATAAACATGGAAAGACAATGCGCTTCTCAAATTATTTATAAGTCAATATGGTCGCTAATTTGAGTGATCAGCACCAGATCAAAAAGTGATAATAACTACCCTTTATTAAGTAAACATATCAATAACGAATAACTGAGTATTATCAATTAACAAATTTAACTCTTAAACATCATTTAAGCTTGTTAAAGATGAATGGCCACCTTTTTTGTAGTATTATCAAGTAACAAATTTTACTCTTAAATATCCCCTAAGCTTATTAAAGATGAATGGCCACTCTATTTTGTAGTATTATCAATTAACAAACTTAACTCCTAAACCTCACCTAAGATTGTTAAAGATGAATGCTCAACCCCCCTTTTTGTATTATTATCAATTAACAAATTTAACCCTTAAACATCACCTAACCTTGTTAAAGATGAATTGCCTCCCCTTTTTTGTATTATTATCAATTAAATGGACACTGTCCGTAACTTTTAGCTTATAAAACACCCAATAATTATGTTCGCAAACATTATACACTAAACACTATTCAATATTTACTAATTAAAAGCAAGATTGTTTAACGGAATTCAATCGCGGTACAAAAAAAAAGCAAATCCACTTCGTGGGTTTGAACTCGCAGTCCAAACTCGAAGTAAAAATAAGTGTGCGTGAGTGTAAATTTGTCCGAACTCGCTCCCGACTGAGCTAAGCGGGCTATACATATTACGCAAGACATACTATGGTGTAAACCTAGTGCGCTATGGAAGTCACGTGAACGCATAAAAGGTAAATATTGTGGGTCCCACTTTATTTACATTTAATAAATAAAACTTTTTTTTTTTCAAACTCACGAATGTATTCCTACAAACTACTTAGGGTCTATCCTAATGTTTTCATGTATACATTTCAATGAATAAAAGTCAGACAGTTATTTCGTTATGCTCAATATCTGCTTACTTACGGACAGTGTCCCTTTAATAAATTTAACTCTTAAACATCATCTAAGGTAGATGAATGACGACCCTTTTTTGTAGTATTATCAATTAACAAATTTAACTCTTAAACATCAACTAATATTGTTAAAGATGAATGGCCACCTTTTTTGTAGTATTATCAATTAACAAATTTAACCCTTAAACATCACCTAACCTTGTTAAAGATGAATTGCCACCCCTTTTTTGTAGTATTATCAATTAACAAATTTAACTCTTAAACATCATCTAAGGTAGATGAATGACGACCCTTTTTTGTAGTATTATCAATTAACAAAATGAACTCTTAAACATCATCTACGTTTGTTAAAGATGAATGGCCACCCTTTTGTGTAGTATTATCAATTAACAAATTTAACTCTTAAACATAACCTAACCTTGTTAAAGATGAATGGCCACCCCTATTTTGTAGTATTATCAATTAACAAATTTAGCTCTTAAACATCATCTAAGCTTGTTAAAGATGAATGACCATCCTTTTTTGTAGTATTATCAATTAACAAATTTAACTCTTAAACATCCTCTTAGCTTGTTAAAGTTGAATGGCCTACCTTTTTTGTAGTATTATCAATTAACAAATTTAAATCTTAAACATCATATAAACATCTCTTGATAGAGCCGGCGAGAAACATATATTTAAATCGGCTACTAAGTTGTATGTAAAAATAAGTATTATTTGCATGACGTAGATACTGCTTTTCCACACTGCGTGACTGCACGGGGAAATGAGGTAAATCTGAATTGTATAGCTGCACAACTGTTGCCAGATAATTGATAAATACATTCAACTGTGGATTAATTTACCTGTTCAAAGTTTTCTAGGTCATCAAATAAAATCTTATTCTCGCTTTCCACAGATATTGCAATGTGTGCATTGTAAATATGTATTGTTGTATATTGATTTATATTTAAATAGGCATAAACATGTTCATGAAACAACTTATGGCCGGAGCACGCTAAAGTCTATATCGTGGCGGCTGAGCCTTTTTTCACTCTGCATGTTTAATGGGATTACTGCGTTCTGTGACTTCTACATGATATCCTGTTCGACTTCCGCATCTATGTGCTGTAAGTATTACGTGGTACGAGTATTACCTTTCATACCATATCCAGCCCCTTCTCTGAAGATGGGAAAACGGGGTTGGCTGGGGTATGCAACAAAACCTTAAGTTCGGCTTAAACAGTTTGCATATTGAAATATTAAACATTTAATAGGTAATTTTAAACAGGTTATCGCATTTTGTCAGTAAAGATTGTTCAAATGCGTTTTTTTTTGTCGAAATATCAGTTATAAAATCCTGCTAATATAAGCTTTCCCATCGCCTAATGGAATTAAGGCGGGTAATGCATAACATTATCTTTGCGTTTGTCGAGCCTTTCTGTCTGTTATTATATGTGTCTGGATTTTTATATGAATCTATTCATACAATTGACCAATGCTTTGGACAAAGTTCAGTGTTGATCAATAAATCTTCACGTAATGCTATTACTTTGTCGTTGTTTACATTTTATTATGTCTGGTTACTGGACATCTGTATAATTTGCTTTCAGGCCGATCATAAATATAATACTGGTTGGAAACGTTGTTTTAATTTCGATCACATTCATCGACCGCTGTTACTCCGGACAAAACAATATCGTTATTTATTGATCGTACATAACAATGCATAACACAAAAATACAATGATCGCACACAATAATTCACAAGACAAAAATGCATTAAGTGTACACAATAATTCATAACACAAGAATACATTGATCGTATACAATAATTCATAACACAACTATACACTAATCGTACGCAATAATTCATTGCACAACATTACATTGATCCTACGAAATAATTCATAACTCAAAAGTACAATAATTGTATACAATACTTCACAACACAACAATACATTGATAATACGCAATAATCAATAACACGAACATACATTGATCGTACACAATAATTCATAACACAACAATACTTTATGTGTACACAATAATTCTTAACGCAAAAATACATTGATCGTACTCAATAATTCATCACAAAACAATTGGGTGTACACAATAATTCATAACACAATTATAAATTGAGTGTACACAATAATTCTCAACACAACGATACATTAATCGTACACAATAATTCATAACACAAGAATACATTGATCGTATACAATACTTCATAACACAACAATACACTAATCGTACGCAATAATTCATTGCACAACATTACATTGATCCTACGAAATAATTCATAACTCAAAAATACAATAATTGTATACAATACTTCACAACACAACAATACATTGATAATACGCAATAATCAATAACACGAACATAGAACAGAACAGAACAGAACAGAACTTTATTTACATCTCAGGCATACATATATGCAGTAAGAGGAAATGTAACAAAATCACAAATAATATATTATAGTGTGTGACCAAAGACAAGAACAATTTTCATTTAGTACATTTCATTGTTGGGGGAAACAGATGCTATATTTGTAAACTATGTTCCTACCGATATATTTAGTTTATATATATCTGCCACATTGTAGAGCATAAGGGATTTAAAAAAGCAAAACAAATAATTTTTATACGCGAGGTTTCAACAAGTCTAGCAATGAACAATATATGAAGACTAGTAATGATTTGGCACAATAAACTAGTAAACTTACATACCAGATAAAGGCCGTTATCCTGATTGAGACTATGTATGGAGTGTGTTTGAAATACTTATCAATTAGTTGCATAGATCAGCGGAGTGTTTCACGTGGAAAATTCTTAAACATGTAAGTAGCAAAGTTACTTAATTTTAAAAGATTTTCGGATGTCGATAACGTTAGAAGGAATTTAACATCATTATCGGGGTTCGTTTGTCTAATCAGGGAATGAAGGTGTTGCCTATTGTTCGAGAAGTAACTGCATTCTATTAAGTAGTGCTGTTCATTTCCTATTTTATTTGCGTTACATAGGTGACATATTCTTTCGTTTTCCGCTGTTCCATTCCATCTACCAGTTTCTATGGGGAAATTATGATTCGCCGTTCTAAGTTTATAAATTTGGATACCTTTTGATATAGGCAGAAGCTTAAAGTACTTTTCAATTTCAAGATTTATTTTAAACGAGTTGTAAAATTTTCCTTTGTTAGATTGGGTCATTTGAGAACTCCAATTCTGTATATTTTGATCTAGTAGTAATCGTTTAATTGGGTATTTAATATTTTTGGAAGTAATGATTCGTTGGTTAAGCCATAGGTCAGTTCTTCCAGCTATATTTAAAATTTCTTTAATTTTTGATATCCATTTAAATTCATGCATATTGAAGTTTAGAAGTATATTGTATATTTGTTTCGAGTATTTTTCAGCTTTGCAAAACAACATTCTATTCCAAAAGCCTATCATTCTACTATTTACGGTTATTGAGAGAGGATATCTACCTAGTTCGCCATATAACATATAAGTCGGCGTGCTTTTTCTCGAATAAGTTATTTTCCTTAGGAAATCTCTGTGAAATTTCTCAATAATATCTAAATTTTCGTAACCCCAAACTTCACAGCCGTATGTGAGAATTGGTACAATAGTATGATCGAACAATTTCAAAGTCAGGTCCAGAGGTAAGTCTAAGTTTTTTGAACGGATGTATAATAAATTCATTGCCTTCTTAGCCTGTTCTACATTATGTTTGCGCGCATTGAGGAACGAGCCATTACTGGAAAACATGACGCCAAGATATTTATATTGTTTAATTACTTCTATATCATTCGCACCAATTAAAAATTTAAAACGTGATATATTTCTAGCACCAAATACCATATTTTTTGTTTTCGATACGTTAATGTTTAGTTTCCAATTGTTACAATATTCATCAAAAGCGTTTAGGCTATTCTGAAAATCAGTCGCATCGTCCGATATAATAATTGTATCATCGGCGTACAACAGTACAAGTAGCTTCAGCCAGTTATGCACAGAACTTGGATCTTTAACATCTACACCTTTGCTATTCCAAATTAGAAGATGGCTTTCCATATCATTCAAAAAAAGAGAAAACAAAACGGGAGATAAATTTTCACCTTGGCGGACTCCTGTTTGGCAGGGGAAATATAGGGACGACATTGATCATACATTGATCGTACACAATAATTCATAACACAACAATAAATTGAGCGTACACAATAATTATTAACACAACAATACATTAATTGTACGCAATAATGCTTAACACAAAAATACATTAATCAATTATTATATTAATTGTATACAATACATTGAGTGTACACTGTAATTATGAGCACACCAATACTTTGATTGCTTACAATATTATGAGCACAAAAAAACATTGATCGTACACAATAATTCACAACACAACAATACATCAATCGTACACAATAATTCATAACACAGCAATACATTGATCGTACAAAATAATTCAAAACACAACAATAAATTCATCGTACACAATGATCCATAACACAAAAATACAATAATCGTACATTACAATTGTTAACACAACAATATATTGAGTGTACACAATAATTCATAACACAACATTACATTGATCGTACACAATAATTCATAAAACTTCAAAATATTGAATGTACACACTAATTCACAACACAACACTACATTGAGTGTACACAATTATTATTAATACAACTATAAATTGAGTGTACACATTAATTCATAACATAACAATACATTGATTGTACACAATAACTATTAATACAACTATAAATTGAGTGTACACACTAATTCATAACACAACAATACATTGAGTGTACACAATAATTATTAATATAACTATACATTGAGCGTAAACACTAATTCTCAACACATCGATACAGTAATAGTACACAATAGCTCATAACACAACACCACATTGATCGTACATAATACTTCATAACACAACAATACATTGAGTGTACACAGTAATTATTAACACAACAGTACTTAATCTTACGCAATAATGCTTCACACAAAATTACATTAATCGTACACAATAAGTCTTAACCCAACAATACAGTGAGTGTACACTGTAATTATAAGCACACCAATACTTTGATTGGTTACAAAAATTATGAGCAAAACAATACATTGATCTTACACAATAATTCGTAACACTACAATACATTGATTGTTCACAATAATTCATAACAGAACATTACATTGAGTGTTCACAAACATTCTTAACACAACAATACAGTGAGTGTACACAATAATTCTTAACACAACAATACAGGGACTGTACACTGTAATCATGATCACAACAGTACATTGATGGTACACAATAATTCTTAACACAACAATACAGTGAGTGTACACAATAATTCTTAACACAACACTACATTGATTCTTAAAGTGCCCTCATTTCGACCCTCTGCGTAAAAAGTACATTCCACGGTATTTTTACCGTCACGCTAATGTTATAACATTTAAGGCGCTTCTAACTCATTCGTCAACCAAAAAACAAATCAATCTATGTGTCTTTGTCCGAATTCTATTACAAACTGTTAAACAATAAGTATATAAATATATATATTTACATGCTTCACATTTGAAGCTGCAATGTTATTCCACGCAACTGTTATCCCCCTAACTTTTCCCACCATATCAAGTGGGGTTTGTGTTATCCTTTTTAATTCAAAATTAGTAATTGTATAATTTGTTGTATGCATAATAATTCTCTCATGTTTTAACTCATGTTGCCTGAGATTGTACATAATAAAAGATTGTTCTGTTCTGTTCTGTTCTGACAAAAATTCTGAACACAAAAAATATAGTGCGTGTGCACTATAATTATATAATTCTGGAAACAACTATACAGTGATTGTACATAATAGATATTAAAATTAATGTAATACATAATATATAATTATCGTTGTTATAATTCATTGAATGTACATACTAACAAGTTACGCAAAACAGCAGCATACCTCTTAACGCAACAATATACAATAATTGCTAACACAAGAATACCCACTTACTATTAGAAACTTATTAAGTATAGCCTTATTAATAAATAACAATGCATTTATGTTTAATTGCTGGTCCCGTTTTACGTATATGTAGGGCTATTTGTTCTCATTTTTAAACATGTCCTCTTATTGTTCTACTATGTAATTGTAAGCATATAAAATCAATGCATTTTAAACAGTTTAGCAACTGCAATTAAATATTCATCATGAGATATGATATATGTATACATTTAGTCTGCATATTGCTGAATTTTAATTTCATCGTAGTTTAACGTGGGTATAATAAAGTAGATATACATGTCGAACCGGAAATATATTATTCAAGAACCTCAGTCAACCACAAACACGCACAAGAAGTAAAAAGATTACAGTACTACACAGATGAATGAAAGGTAAGATATTACACAACAAACATAAACGGATTGACAATAAAGTTACCGCCTCGGAACGGTCAGTGGCAAAAAAGGCCGTTGGGAAGTTTAAACAAGGTTCTAGGGTGCAACATCCCTCACTCCTACCATATTGTCATCCCAATAAAATTCCAACAAGGCAATGTTCTAATTTGCGTTATTATCTTGTATATAATATTTATATAGCAGGTACTAAGACAGATTATTAACAGAGTTGGAGACATACCGTCCAATTGTTTGAACGTAGATATAATGGTCGAACTAGAAATATAGCATTCAAGGACCACAGTCAACCAAAAACACGCCCAGAAATAAAAGATACTGCATTATAATGATGAATACAATACTAGATATGACGTCATAAACATACAAGGGTTGACAATAGCACTACCTCCTTGAAACCGTAAGTGGCAAAAACGGAAGCTGGAGGTTAAACGCTCCATCGCAAAAAGAACGAGGTCCGGCAATGTATGATGTGATCTAAATTGGTAATATGAATGAGTGATTAGGCGAACAGTTTACAACTGACTGACACAGACAATCCGATAAGAATCGTTCATGGGTATCCGGTAAAGATAGAAAATTCCAACCCGAGGTTCCGATTAAAACACTTATACCGAGGGTTGGAATCCCCTATCTGAACCGAATACCCATGGTAGATTATATCAGAGATATTGACGCCGCCAGCTACTAACGCTTTGCATGTTTTCCTGCATATCGGACGTTGGTGCGCGCGTGAGTTTTATCTTTACCATAAAGATAAGACTTTCCATCCCCCATGTAAAACGTGAATAGCCTGATCCGATATGCAAGAAATGATGGTATATGAGATAACATACCTAATCCTGAGTCAGCTCGTACTCAGGTCAAAACGTTCCATTTCCCATTGATCCAAGTGCACATACATTATGTAAGCCCCATAATAAATTCTGTTAAATTATTATTAATTAACATGTTTGGACTGGAGAACACGATGACTCGGTATATTTTATTGTTAAATTATCAATTACAGTTCATATGAGTTTCGTACTGCTAACAAGTGTACATTATTAAATAGTATAAAATGTACAATAATATCACTGATATCCTAAAGACATCAAATGCATTAATCTTGATTAGGAATGCACCCGAATCGTGTAGTCGAATTTTCCAGTCCGAATTATTTCATTAACAATAATTAAATAGATTCTATTTGGGGGGTTCTAATTTATTCTTATGAACCTTGAATATGCTGCTGAAACACATAATGATGGTTATGCTCTTATTTGAATTGACACCAATTATTTTTCAAGATCGCCTCCAAACAAATTGAAAATCAGATGTCTCTAAAGAGCCTAGCCAATTTTAGCCGTTTCATTTTCTGACTGGGTAGTCTTATACGAACCAGCTTGTGTTTTGTATGTATTTGACGGTGTCTCTGGATAGCTTGTGTTCTATATGTATTTGGCGGTGTCTCTGGATAGCTTGTGTTCTATATGTATTTGGTGGTGTCTCTGGATAGCTACCTTTAATAACATGTACGAAATGGATGTGTACCTGGCAACTCTAACGTATAAAAGTATGATTAATAATTTGTTTCTGATTTCAAATATCCGCCAATAACCATTTCAGAGTCGAGTAGATTCAATAAACTGATGAAATGTAATGCTGATTTACAATCGTAATTACAATTTTATTGCAATTTTCACGGATCTATCAAATGCATTTCATCATAAAGATGTATCCCCATCATAAATCCATACATTACGATATGTTCGCATTCCATTGCAGTTTGTATTCAGTAGTTATAAGGCTCCTGCTTATTGTGTAGTAAACGATAATATTTAGTTGTTGTTTTAATGCGTGTTTTTGGTTAACTGTGTTCTGCGAAGGCTACATTTCATTTTCGAAGCGTATATTACCTACTTTCGCTGTTTGCATGATGATTGATTGATTGATTGATTGAATTGGATTTTATAGTCGCACCAACAGCTAAGTTCATATGGCGACTTTCCAGCTTCCATTGGTGGAGGAAGACCCCAGGTGCGCCTCCGGGCAATTTTCGTGCATGGGCGGGCACCTGGGTAGAACCACCGACGTTCCGAAAGCCAGCTGGATAGCTTCCTCACATAAAGATTCCTAGGCCCCTGAGGGATCGAACCTACAGCGGTGAGGGGCAGTTAGCATGATGAAGTAATAACATTTATTTTATGCTTAGCAGTGCAATAGTGGATTTTAGCAATGAAATATAAGTGGTATTTCATACGTGTGAAATATAACATTTATTTTTTCACTGCCGGAACTACTTTTTTTTCAAAAACTATTTTTGTTCGAAAGTTGTTATCGTAGTTGAGTCGTAGATTATTGAAATCGGTTAAGTAGTTTAGAAGTTACGGTGAATTAAAAACAGCCATTTCATCATACTAAGTAAAGCCAATGACGTCGTCAACGTTTTATTTATGTTTCTGCATACTGCAGTACACTTTGATTATAAAGCATAAAATAAAAATAAAATTTGTTGTTTTGTCGTGAATAACAGATTTTATTTCATCTCGAAGTGATCAAACTTCAGTAATTTTTCACTCATGCTTCGCATTCGTAGAAATATAAAGTTTTCACACTTCTTGATGAAATAAAATCTGTTATTCACTCCAAAATAACAAATATCCTCTATTTATGTACACGTTATGTAACCCCCAGCGGCCTTTTTTGCCACTGATTCCAAAGCGGTAGCTCTATTGTCAACATTGTGTGTTTGTGATGTCTTATTTGGCATTTTATTCATCTTTAAAGTTGTTATTTCTTTCTCTGTGTGTTTGTGGTTGACTGTCGTCCTTGAATGCTAATTTTCCTGTTCCATTGTTATATATACTATCAAAATTTGCTAAGGATCACTTTTATTCTTCCACATCATTTCATTAGAAAATAATTCACAATAACGATATCAATTTCATAGATGCTTCAACAATTCCACAATTTGAATCAAATCATGGGATCACATGACCATACACTGCCCTAAATAATTTCATGTAAAATAGAAATAATGCTATTCATTTCAGCAAGAAATTTAGACAGCAAATTTTGAATAGTATATATATTTATAAATTATACTCACTATTGCACTATTGTCGGACACTGTTATAATTTCTTCATGCTTTGGAAAAGCGCCCTTTGGGACGACTCTAAAGAGGAAGACAAACCGCATAAAGGTTACTGCGTACTATGTATTTTCAGGTGATAATGACACTTACAAAGACTTGAATTGATCAGTATACTATATGTATAGGTATCCGGCTAGAGATATAAATTGACATAAAAACTTTAATAAAAAAAAATATACATTTAAATAAAAAAAACACTGTCACTTCTATTACATATTGGTAACTTATTAGTGACCAAACTATCGTTATTTACAGGAGAAACTAGAAACAAATATAAACTATTATAATATGATAATTTTGTTGTGAAATGTAAGATGCAAAATATCAGTTAGTAAATGGGTTCATGTGATCACCAGTGTATATTTGAGGTCAGGCTAAATTCTAATACCTGATTAAATGTACTACTAAACTTGAAAATGTCAAAGAAATATGAAATGCATTTCATTACATCACACCATGATGGATGCATATGTATCCCTGTCATAAAGTCGTAAAATAAGACACGTTCGCATGCAACTGTAGTTTGTATTTAAGATTGCTAAGGCTCATGGGTATCCCATGTTCGGGCTGAACAACTGGAAATTGAGTTGATTTTATAATAAGGGTAAAAACATTGGAATGATTGATACGAGTGTCACTCACAAGACAAGCCGTTTCAGAATATATTAATTACTCGCCGCATTTTCGTCTAAAGAGATATTACTGGAACTAGGCTTTTTATGAGTATTGGGCATACATTCACCATAAAATGTGATCGCAAATGCTGAAATAGGTTTGCGATTTTGTCATCACGAGTCAGCGAGCAAAACATCAATAATTCCTTGACAATTTTAGAATTTAAATTTAACACGAAGACATTACTTTCTTTTCAAATGACAGCCTACATTTTCAACATACCATATATACAGTTTAAGCAATTAGCGCCAATTATTTTCATTGTTAACCATAACAACAGACTCTCACTTTGCCAACCCTGTTTTCCTTACACATTTAGATCTATTTAAAGATTGACAAAGTGAAAAACACCTGAATGTTTACCTGATGTGTGACTGATTTCAAATATCACTCGTTAAAATCCAATGAGATTTACTGGTTATTTACAATCACAAATCAGAAATATTTAAAGCATTTCACTACATCACTCTTTTCTCATGCAAAGGGATAAAATCACCCGGCATTCATGTTTATTATGTCATGTGTTTGTCATGTTTACGGTCTTTATCAGCATCCCTTTATTGTTTCGGGTGCTACTTGAGTATTGGCAGAAAACAATGATTGTGGCTCCAGCGAAAACTGTTGTTTTTACAACATAATTTACAGCAACACTGCAGTTCTGCAGGTGATACTATTCTAGTACCAGTCTGCATATGTTTTATCTAGAGGTAAATTGAGAGTGGGCCAGGAATGTTCATTCCTTTGGCGCCATATAACATGCTTGTGGTAGTGTGCCGAAAACCCCATTTCATTCAACATTAGTATCAGTTATCTCTTCAGTTTTGTATGATAATACAAAGCTGCTAATGTTCAAAAGGCTATGTTATTTTTCCAAAATGGTATTAAAAACTGCATTTATTATTTTCAAATGTAAGCGTAAATGTTCAACGCACCATATTCAAGGTTTGAGCAATTAGCGCCAATTAATTATATTGTTAACCATAGCGAAAGACTCTCACTTTGACAGCCCTGCTTTTCTTACACTTTTAGCAAGATTTAAAATGTTGGTAAAATAGGAACACACTTGAATCTTTGACTGATGTGTGATTGGCATTATTTCCTTTTTCTGATTTCAAATATCCGCCTATAACAACTCCAGAGCAAGATAGATTCCAAAAATGAGATATAGGGTCCTATAGAAACCATATCGTCCGAACGCAATGGCATCGTAGGTCCGCACTGTACTGCAAACAAGGACTTGAAAATACAATGAAAGAGACACAAAACAACAGAAAGGGTGGTGAAGACAGGTTTACCGACTTTGAACGGTCCGTAGGCAATAAGGCCTACTGGCTAGCTTGAATCGATTTTATATGCGCACAATACTCGCTATTATCCTGTCTTCAGCGCCCAAATAGACAAGACAGTGTAAACAAAACTACAAGACCTAATTAAATGTATTGCTAAACGAAAATATATTAGAATTTCACGGAAATATTAAATGCATTTCATTACATCACACCAGAATTTGCATCAATTGTAGTTTGTATTTAATATCATTGTTAAAGCTCCTTGGGTTCCTGGGGTCAATAATCTAGTTATTTGCGTACTAAGGTAAATACTCTTGAAGAATATTATTATATACGAATACCCCTCATCACACGATTTATTTCTATTAGTTATTGGCAGCATTTTCGTGTATGACGAAATTGGGCATAAATTCAGAAAAAGTGACCGCAAATACTGACATATTTCTGCGAATAGATCATCGCTATTCGGCAGCCAAAGCATCGGTACGCCATTGATACATTTGGAATTTAAATTTCACACTTAAAAGAAAAAAAGACGAAACAAAAACGCATGCAATATAAAACGCTTCATCAAATTTTGCAATTAAATTGACTCAATAATTCATTTATTCCCTACTCCAGCCCCAGGCAATCCGATTTTTGATTTCAAATATCCTGCGTTAAAAATGCCAGAGCCGGATAGATTCCAAATTCTAATGAAATTCACTGCTCATTTACAATCTCAAATCAAAAGTTATTGCACAATTCAAGAAAATATTGAATGCATTTCATTACCTCACAACATGATGCATGCAGATCACTGTTATAAAAGCCATAAAATAGGACATGTTCGCGTGCAACTACAGTTTTTATTCAATATATCTACTGCTCCTCGTATCCCATTGCTTACTAACTGATCAATTTGTTGTTTCTATAATAAAGTTAACAATTATAAACAAACAGCATGATTGCTATTGGCCGGCCGCTATTTAACTTTTATTATTTATTGACAGTATTTTTTTAATAAGCAAATTTTAGTACATGACTTCTTTTACGAAGACATGGTTTAAAATCACCATACAAATGATCGCTATTGTTTATTTATTTCTGCGAATAGATCATCGATGATAGTGGGCATTCAAAATATCGTTACATCATTGATAATTTTAAATTAAATTCCACATGAGAAACATAAAAACAGCAACAACATATGCAATATAAAATGTGTCATCAAAGTGTGCAATTAAATTTCGATAATTCAACTGATTCAACTCCACCACATGCAAACCGTTTTCTGATTTCAAATATCCTTCGTTAAAAATGCCAGCGCCGGCAAGATTTCAAAAACTAATTACTGCTAATTTACAATCAAAAATAAAAAGTTATTGCATAATTCATGGACATATTGAATGCATTTCATTACCTCACAACACGATGCATGCATATGCATCATTGTTAAAAAGCCATACAATATGACATGTTCGCATGCAATTGCCGTTTGTATTCAATATGTCTAATGCTCCTGTGGGATTGCTATTGCTGACTTATTTCTGCGAATAGATCAAAACATCGTTACGTCATTCATAATTTTAAAATTTAAATTTCACACGAGAAACATAAAAAAACACGTGCAATATAAAACACGTCCTCAAATTTTACAATTAAATTGACTCAATAATTCAACTAATGTCTACTTCACCCAATGCGATCGATTTTTTTATTTCAAATATCCTCCGTTACAATGCCAGCGTCGACTAGATTCCAACATATAATGAATATACGTATAAACAAAAAATGTGCTTGTTATGCGCCTGTTGATATTACATTTATATTACTTCGCTGCTGTATTCTTTTCTAATAAACAAATTTTGGAACTTTACTACTTTTACGAAAATAGGTTATAAATTCACCGTAACAAATGATCGCAAATGCTGACATAAGTGTGCAAATAGAGAATTGCTAATAGGATACCAAAACATCGGTATTTCATCTATTTCAACTATTCAGATGTGGTTATCGCATATTGTAATTTGTTTGAAGTAAATATTACCAGTAAGTAAATGGATTCCTATGTTCAACAGTGTATCACATACAACACGGATTTTTACCTGATGTAGGCGTGATTGACAATATTTCATGCTTTTTAATTTCAAATATACGCCTATAACAACTGCAGCCTAGGATAGGTGCCAATACCTAGTTGAATTCATCGCTAATGTACATTACCAAACAAAAATCACAACGTGGTGTATGCAATTGTACCACCATAATCAAAGTCGTACAATACATGCATAACACGTTGTCATGCCATTGTAGTTAGTATTTCAGATCATTTCTAATGCTCCTGGTGATCACAAGATCATGTTGAACTACAGGAAATGCAGTTCGTTTGCTTAATAAAATGGAAACACATACATAAATTATACGCCTACGGCAAGCTAGACGATGAAATTCTATCAATTTTTGGCAGCGTGTTATTCGCAGCAGAAGATATTAGCACATAGTTATACGTCTATAATGGTCGTCTATTAGCGATCCTCCATTATTACGATAGGGTAAACATTCACCAGAAATGTAATTGCAAATGCTGATATATTTCTGCAAAATAGATCATCAATAGTCGGCGACCAAAACTTCGTCACTTCATTTATCATTTTAGAATTGAATTAAAACCCGATGTAGTTTCGAACGCGGCTTAAATTTTAAATTTGACGGGAAAGAAAATAAAAAAAAACACGTAAAATATCGTAATCTCGTTTAGAAATAAAATGTGTTCCTTTGTTGACCAGGGTACCAAATTCTACCCTATGTAAGTGTAACTTACATTATTTCTGATTTCTGATTTCAAATATTCGCCAATAACATTCGCCAATAACATATCCAACACATGCTTGCTTCCAAAATCTAATTAAATTTACCACTAACTTATAATCACAAATCAAATTATTGCACAATTAGCAGAAACATGAAATGCAGTTCATTACATCACAACATGATGCATGCAGATGTCTCCTCTTCATCAACGTCGTATAATACGACAAGTTCGCATTCCACTGCAGTTTGTTTTTACCACTTCTAAGGCTCCTGGGAATCCTACGATCATTTTGAACAACCGGAAATTTAGCTATTTGCATAACTAGATGAAAAACACTTGGAAACATGATTAATTTAATAATGTATTGGCAATACTAAACAGATAAGTACTAATAAATGACTTCCAGAATTGTATTACTTTCGAAACTGTATACGAGTCTAGTATATAAAGGTAATTTAAGAACTATTCTGCGACAATAACAATTACAACCTGACTTCTATGGTGATGTCATTTACCAACTTCGTAAGATCCTTGGTAATAATCACTTTCATGTATTAAACTTGTTATAAAGGTAGGTCATGACACAATCATTTCGCAACTTACTGCATGTTTAGTGGTTGACCCATTTACAGTGCGCCACTCAGCCTTCCTCTTTGTGCGATAACCGGACCCTATGATGATGTCAACCTAAATCCTCAAAGGATGTTAGCGTCCGATACTTGTATTTAAATATTGTCTTCTCGTGTTGCTCAGGCTTCTGCAAAGTCATGGAGCAATGGTTTGTGGCTTTCAAGGTATTTTTTATATGTATATGAACGTTAAAGTGTTATACTAATATTGCTTATTAATGCTGTATTGTTTGTTAAAGAATATAACCTGGCGCATGCTTTTGATTGACTGTGGTCCTTGAATGCTACATTTCCTGTTCGAAATTTATGTCTACTTTTTATTTCATAACAAGAAAAGCTATAATACATGTATTATAGCATGGGGAGTACGGACATATTTGAAAGGCAGTGAAAGGATGATATGATTAGCATGACATATTAGCAAGAATTTGACCGATCGATTATCAGTCAAGTGAGACATGTCCAAAACTGGGGAGGGGACACAATTTGTGTTTGCCGACTTCAGTACTTTATAAATAAAACAATGAAGTTATATAATAAGTGTATTCAAAGCCTTATAGTTACATTGTCTTTTGTCTTTTGGTTTTGTCTGATTTCAAAATGCCAGTTCGGATGAATGTATTATATACAGTAACAAACATTGTATTATATACAGTAACAAACATTTCCATATTTCACGATAAGGGTAACACTACGTATAGCCGCTTCACTTTCATGGAAGCGCAAATAAATATTATGGAATGATTTTTTAACACTAGTATAATTGTGTAATGAACAATGTTATATGTATTTATTCTAAAGTTGTGATTATCCCAGAACTAAGTTTGTACAGCTCAGTAAGTGTGCCAGGTTCCCTGCCAGGACTTGAACCTGGATCTCTCTTCTCGAAAGAAAAGCATGCTTCCTTACACTACAGAGATGTTCCCAACAGCACAGAGCGTACAAACAATTAATCAGCCAACTTAAATTTAGATTAAACATATTTTACTTCAAATTATGTATATTTACATAATCCATTCTAGTCACTGATCTTAACTCTTACAGTATGTCCTTTGTATGTGCCAGATGAAGCTGCAGGTTATGCTTATAAATTAATTCCAACACTTCATTAAAAAGAAACCCAGTGAAAACAAGCAAATTCAGCGAAGTACCAAGTCCACTATATGTGAAATCACACATCGTAAAATAATGGATACTCCTCAATCCTGCCAAATTTCATAAGACATCATTTTTTTATTTAAATTAACAGCATCCTAGAACTTTGACCAACTGACCTGAATAACAATGCAGTGCTTCCTTTCAATGAGTTTCACATTTTGATGAAGTTTTGATGAACTCCATTTAGGCTGTTGTGAGTGCAACCTTGTGAAATGCATCTGGCAAAGAGAAGGAAGGCTTGGATATTGTTTATATCTCTGAAAACGGACAACAACAAGAGGTCAATGACCCTGAAGCTCTATTATTAGGAGTTGATAGATTAGCATTCATGTGAATTTTTATGAAAATCTGTCAAGTAGTTTCAGAGGAGTAGTCGCTACAACTGTTTAATATATAACTCTACGTAAACAAAGATGGTCGCTGGCTGCCATGTTTAATATCGAATCAAAATAATTTTCAACAAGGACCAACATCATGTCATGCTGGTCATTTTAGAAAAAGTTCCATATCTGATTAAATATCAGTTATAGTTTTTAAGAAGTAGTCGTTACAGATTTATTTATGTTTTAAATTATTTTTAGCCATGGCGACCATCTTGAAACTCCGGCTAACCTGAAATTTTGGTAGGATCGACTAGACATCAAAATAACATATTTAGCCAGGGCGACCATCTTGAAATAGCGGCCGACCTGAAATTATGCTATGATCAACTAGACATCAAGTGCAACATTCCTGTTAAGTTTCATGAGAATCCGTCTGAGTTTCAGAGTAGTCGCTACAAGTTTTTATTATGTTACTCTATGTAAACAAAGATGGCTGTTGGCTGCCATGTTTGATGTCGAATCAAAATAATTTTCGACAAGGATCAACATCATGTCATGATGATCATTTTAGAAAAAGTGCCATATCAATATCAGTTTTAGTTTTCAAAAAGCAGTCGCTCCAAATGTTTTTTTTAAATCTATTTTTATTCGTGGTGGCCATCTTGAACTTCCAGCCGACCTAAAATGTTGATAGGATCAACTAGACATTAAGAGCAACATTCCTGTGAAGGTTCATGAAAATCCGTCCAGTAGTTTCAGAGGAGTAGTCGCTACAGGTTTTTACTATATGACTCTATGTAAACAAAGGTGGACGCTGGATGCCATGTCGACAAGGACCAAAAACATGTCATATGTTGATTATTTTAGAAAAAGGCCTATATCAATATCACTTATGGTTTTCAAGAAGTAGTCGCTACAAACTTTTTTTTAAAATCTATTTTTAGCTTTGGTGGCCATCTTGGATGTTACATCAATGAACTAGTCATCATGGGCTACATCTCTGTAAAGTTTCATGAAAATCCATCCAGTAGTTTCAGAGGAGTAGTCGCTACAAAACAGTTAAGGGCGGACACCGCACCACAGTAAGACTCTGCTGATCTTTGATCAGTAGAGCTAAAAACAAACAAAAACTTGTGATTTAACGAGCATTTAACGTTTTAAAATCAAATACGGATCTGTTTCACAATTTACTAGAACATGTAAACGCAAGAGTTAGCAAGCTTGTATACCTTTTTAAAAGAGCATACATTTTAAATCAGTTTAATGCAAAACTGACGGTAACATATTATACAAAAAGTCAATGATCTTTAGTTCATTATCAGTCGGGTTTACATTGCGGTATTGATTCATACTAAATATTGCTCATTCGTCCCCAACGTCGTTCGTAAAAAGCAAATAAAAACAAGAGGTCAATGACCTTTAAGCTCTACTGATTGATTTTGATTTCAGGAAGTAGTCGCTACAGACTTGTTTTTTGAAAAAATATCTTTAGCCGTGGCGGCCATCTTGAATTTTCGGCCGACCTGAAATTTTGCTAGGATCAATTAGACATCAAGAGCAACATTCCTGTGAAGTTTCATGAAAATCCGTCAAGTAGTTTCAGAGGAGTAGTCGCTACAAGTTTTCATTATATAACTCTATGTAAACAAAGATGGCCACTGGCAGCCATGTTTAACGTCGAATCAAAATAATGTTTGACTCTGATAACCATCATGTCATGCTGATCATTTTACAAAAAGTCCCATATCAATATCACTT
Source organism: Cyrtodaria siliqua (assembly GCA_037043455.1). Classification (NCBI taxonomy): domain Eukaryota; kingdom Metazoa; phylum Mollusca; class Bivalvia; order Adapedonta; family Hiatellidae; genus Cyrtodaria; species Cyrtodaria siliqua. Next base: position 194,692 of record JAWPHD010003359.1, on the reverse strand, counting down.
ATAGTTTTCAAGATGTAGTCGCTACAAACTTCTTTTTTAAAAATCTATTTTTAGCTGTGGCGGCCATCTTGAATTTCTGGCCGATCTAAAATTTTGCTAGGATCAATTAGACATTAAGAGCAACATTCCCGTAAAGTGTCATGTAAATCCGCCAAGTAGTTTCAAAGGAGTAGTCGCTACAAGATTTTACTATATAACTCTATGAAAACAAAGATGGCCGCTGGCAGCAATGTTTAACGTTGAATCAAAACAATTTTTGACAAGGACCAACAAAGATCAATTAGACATCAAAAGCAACATTCCTGTGAAGTTTCATGAAAATCCGTCGAGTAGTTTCAGAGGAGTAGTAGCTACAAGTTTTCATTATATAATTCTATGTAAACAAAGATGGCCGCTGGCAGCCATGTTTAACGTTGAATCAAAACGATTTTTGACAAGGACCAACACCATGTCATGCTGATCATTTTAGAAAAAGTCCCATATGAATATCACTTATAGTTTTCAAGAAGTAGTCGCTACAAACTTGTTTTTTAAAAACCTATTTTTAGATTTGGCGGCAATCTTGGATTTCACATCAACATGAATTTTTGCTAGGATCAACTAGACTTCATGGGCAACATTTCTGTAAAGTTTAATAAAAATCCATTCAGTAGTTTCAGAGAAGTAGTCGCTACAAAAAAGGTTTACGGACAGACAGACGGACGTAGCACCACGGCATAAGCTCTGCTGATCTCTTCAGTATTTTGTCTCCATTGGACCAATAATAGACGCCATAACTAATTATTAGCGGTTGGTAACTACGCTTGTTGTTCAGCCATACCCTTTCAGATTCGCCGACACCGCTTGCAGGGTCGCGAACGCAGACTTTCCGAACAGCGACCTCATGCATGTTCGTTCACCCGCCATTTACGGTGTCGATATAAAAAAAACACAGTCTGACTGGTTAGCGATATATTGCATCACACTCCAATTGATTCTAGGGTGAATTGAATTTCTGAACCCATGCAGTTTCGATATGTTTGTGTCAGACATGAATAATAGGTAACTTATAGAGAAAGTGTTTACAATCAATACTCATGTCACCGACTACATCAGAGGTCTCGCAATTAGGCGAAGTCGCTTTAAACTTTGCTCTAATTTGACCGACTTCGTTTTTATCCATGTTGGGCGAAATCCTTCTGTGAGTTTTATTGACGGCTAATTATTTTGTCAGCAAGTTTCATCTAAAAATCCATTTCTAACCGTGGCCGCCGTTTTTATTTTCAGTCCGACCTGAAATTATGCTAGAAACAACTACACATCATCAGCAACATTTCTGTGACGCTTCATGACTATCTGTCAAGTTCTTTCACAGGAGTGGTCGTTACAATTTTTAAATAGTTAACTGTGTAAACAGACAAGGCTGCTCCAAGTCATGTTTCATCAAAATGATTTCTGACAATGACCAACATCATGTGATGTACATCATGTTACTGAAAGTCCCATATCAATATCAGTTATACTTTTTAGGAAGTTGTCGCTACAAATTTGTTTTGTTTTAAGCTTACTTTGAACAGTGCCTTCCGTCTTGCATTTTTTGCCTAGCCTGAAGATTTGCCAGGTTCAACTGCGCTGCAAGAGCAACATTATTATATCACTCCATGTCTGGCGGGCATGTTTGATGTGGAATCAAATTAGTTTTCGACATGGCTCAACATCACGTCATGGTGATCATTTTATAAAAAACAGCTAACCTTTGTCCATACATATGGTCTTTTGTTCATTTAAGCTTGTAAGAACATGTTCCACCACCATGTAGGCTGTTAAGGAAAAAAAAAATAGGTGTGTTTCCTATTGCATGCTTTAAAATATTAGGGTCGGTAGGTAGGAAATTTATATAAGTTTGTTTTTCGAGCAAGATATTTTGAGATGCTACATGTATTTATCTCATAAACCCCATACAAGTTGATGATACAACTGAAAGTTCCTCTGTAATGTAAGTTTACCTCGATATATTGCAATAAATCATTGTTCAGAACATTTTTTTTTTCATTGAAAGTTTTAGGGTTGGCCCCTTAAAAATAGGGTCGGTCGGGCCACCGGAAACACAGGTATTGTTTTTTTTGGCATAACACAGACCAGCCACTAGTTCTTCGGTAGATCCTATAGTGTATACCTACCTAGTGATATGCATGAGGCAACATGTCTTCAACTGATGCCCCTTTCCAATCTGGGTCATGCCAGTTTACACACATAAATATCACACATGCAATGCACGTCCACATATACGATATATAACTAATACCTTTAGCACATACCTGACTACGAAGCCAAGGACGCCAGAACGCAGACAGCGTGCAATATCCCCAATTTTCTATCAGCCTGGCAACAGATGTTAAACTCTGCAAAGACAAGGAAACACGAGATGTTATAAAAAATGATTTCTCCACATACACAAAGAAAAGACACATACACGACATAAAATGTCCTGTATCACACACGTCTGTCAACCTTTATGGCAGGACGTGCAATGGAATTACCCCTGATTTGTCCATGACAACAAGCAACATCGGTAATGCTCTTGAAAGCAGTTTCGAACCATCTGTGTACAGTTTTAACATTAGACATCCTCTGCCTTTCCCATCTGGGTCATACCAGTTCAACCAACAAAGCTGCAAACCGTTCAATATGCCATCTGGGTCATGTCACTTCAATAACGCAGCTGTAAGACGTTCAATATGCCATCTCGGTCATGCCGGTTTACCCAAGACACTATCGCACATGCAATGCACTATAACATATAAGGTACACAGCGACTACCATCAGGACATACCTTAAAGGTGCATTCGTGTTCCGTAAACGGTTTACTATGAAATAAGGTCAGTGTCAACGAAACACAAAACAGGCTGTTTAATGTGAAGAAATAACTATAAAACGCGTGTGCGCCCATTATTTTAACATATTATTGGACCAATTAACCTTTTATACCAAGATATAATTTACCTCTCAAACTGAAAGTAAACACCGTTCGCCATTTTCTGATGTTTTCCGATGATAACTCGGTATTGCTCGTAAATAACCATAACGAGGCTATGCATATAATTATTGAAACGTAATTCGGAAAGTTCTTCTTTGTTCCAACAACAAAATTTCAACAACAACAACAAAATACGAACAACATGGAATCGGTAAGTTTTAGATGTATTGCATTGTTTATCATTCACGGAATGGATTATTTGTTCAGCATAATGCTTGAAATAACGTTTCTTAATTAATTTGTGGAAGTGTAGACTTAAATGCACATACATTGGATTGGCACTCTGTTATTGCACGATCTGGATGTGGGTGGGGTATGCATACTTATTCTTTCGATGTCGCCATTGTCGGCGGCGGTTCATTATGTACTATAATAGGCCATTGAATTTGCCAGAATGACCCGTAGAATATTCTTTAGATCGGAATAGTGCATGACCACACATGCACATGATACAATTATCGATACGTCATTGACATATTTATCTGTTTATATTTTCTATCTACTGATAGACACTGATACTGCTCTCAATCGGTTTTGATTATCACGCAAGGAAGGTTGACTGTCCTCCTTGAATCAGCTGCCTTGAATGCTACTTTCCCTGTCCGATCTTTTTATATTTCTTTACATGCTTTTGTTGGTATCACTGAGTTTCGCTTTACAAAGTAGACCAACACTAAATAATCTCTGTAACTGAATATCCAATAAAAACATTGACTGCCTTTTTCAGTTACAGCCTACAAGTAGTTCTTCGTCATGCTCAGGGGAGTCGAGCCCAATCAAATCAGAAAGAGGAAGGACACGTAGTCGAGGGAGAGGAAGGGCAAGGGGTGGAGCCCGATCTGAAAGTGCAGGGAGAGGAAGGGCCAGTAGCAGAGGTAGATCGAGAAGTGTTAGGACAAGAGGGAGGACCAGTAGTGGCAGACGCAGTGTAAGACAGGCAGCTGAAGAAAGGGCACAAGAAGCAGTAGGTCAGGTGCAAGCTGCAGAAGAGCAGATTAAGGTTAGTTGTTTTCTTGTTTATTCTTGTGAATATGACAATAAGTATCTCCATTCAATGTCAGAGGGCAAATAGTGTATGTACAACTTGAATGGCAGTTGTATCTGTTTGGCTGTTGAAAACCACTACAAGCAATTGCAACAAACCTGGTGAGAGTTGGGTGGATGGTGATAGCGATTCGGGACATGTATTCTCGAAGATGTTTCGACTCCTTCATGGCATTAGGTGAATTATGGTGCATTTTCAAGATATTATATATGTTAATTCCAATATCGACATTGATAGACATGGTGCATGACCGTTAGCCACAAAGCAAAGGATTTAAATGGCACACTGGATCTGGCCTTGAAAATCTAGATTGCAGGTTGATTGAGTAGATATTGCGATTGAATCTGATCCTAAAATTTGCAAAATATATCTCGCAAAAAGAAACCTTTTAGATTTAAAAGTAAGAAGATAAGTTTCATTGACTTATTTTTTCTATAATTGATTTGTAATATCACTTTGCACCTAGAAAGCATCGATTCTTAAGGATTGCAGGAGGTATATACAGTACTTGTTCTACCCAGGAATAAGTGGGTGATCGGCCTCTACCACCAAAAAGTGACCGTCATACATAGCCTAAAATGTGCTAAACGATGATGTTAAACACCAAACATTTTATATTTTAACCTCGCCAAATAATAAAGTTTAGTAATAATTACAAAAGTAATAGTGGTGGTCAAATATTTCAGGTTGAGATATAAGGAATGAATGAGGGCCAGTTGAGGAATCTGTGCCTAGAGATGGTGAGAAGGCATCCAGGCCTGATATTCGACATCATGAAGCCCTCAGAGAGACAGCCAGGAGGGTTTCATCCACCACCAGGCGCCGTTGTTCCGGATTGGTGTGTGTGGGAAGTGTAGGCAGATGCCCACAGAAGCAGAAAGAAAGTGCTGTCAGAAGCAGCAGTGTGTTTCATTGCTTCCAGTAAGTCCTATGATACGTACATATTTACTTCAGTAAAAAAGAACGGTATATAGAATGATTTCTTTGGCTTTTAACATAACTTTTCAGCACATAATGATTTTAGGCTATGCATGATGGTTGATTTATGGAGGCAAACCACTAAACTATTCCTGGGTATAACAAGTACTGTATATCTCAGGCCATCTATAAGAGTCGAAACTTATTCACAAGTCGAGCTTCCTCTGGGATTCGAACCCACAGAGGTGAGAAAGTTTCAGACGTAGCATCTTCCTTATCGACCACAAAGGCACTTATAAACTATGAAAAGGGAATTTAATTTTGTTGTGTTAGACCATAAGTCAAAGTGGTTTACCTGGCTTGGCCTGTTGAAGATATAAATGTGGAACAATTTACACATACTAATTATGTTTTGTATTATCTTTCTTTCAGGACTTCCAAGTGTTGGTGCTCAATGAACCAGTTCTGGCTCTTGGACGGCTCTACAGAAGGGACATCTTAGTATATGACGATGAAGCTGACATGAATAAAGCCAATCGCCATCAGGCCTACCGTCAGTTTACTTTGTGGAGGCATGGCATGTTGGGAGCAGGGGATAGGCGTGTCATTCCATCATGTTGTGCTTGGACAATTCGAGACAAGTTTCCTGATCAATTTGCTCAATATAAAGGATTTATTCCTTCTAGACTAGAATAATGTTATAATGTAGACTATTTTTTTTTAAATTGCGTTTATTTAGTGTGATAATTTTATTACTATTACCGGTACTATTTTTAGTGTCTTTACTGACAAAGGTTTATAGTTCATTCCTCTCATTCAGGTTACAGCTAATTGTGTATTATTTGTGCAGTAGTAGGGTTTATAGCTAAGCTTCGTCGTTTAGGGCATTGTGTAGTAGTAAGGTTTATAGCTCCACTCATTCAGGGCATTTTCATTCCCCTCAGTCGCGGTTGGGTAGCGATAATGTTTATAGTTCATTCCCCTCAGTCGGGGCACAGCATATTGTGCACTATTTGTGCAGTAGTAAGGTTTATAGTTCATTCCCCTCAGTCGGGGCACAGCATATTGTGCACTATTTGTGCAGTAGTAAGGTTTATAGTTCATTCTCTTATATTGTTTTAGTAATTGCACATGGTAAGGTAGTAATGAATAGTTTCTTTGAGTTTTTTCACTTTGATGACGCAATCTTATAATTACACATGGTAGCAATGAACAGTTTATCTGTGTTGTAATGCACGCTAATGCATATCTGTGTTGTACTGCACGCTAGCGCAAACGCATCCCATACATGTGAGTTATTCTATTTCTGTGCTGATGTGTAATTTAGCACATCGTGCTACAAAGGTGAATATGTAATCAGTTTGTAAGGCATGTCAAGGATTCACATAGCATAAATTGGGAAGAAAGTGCCTGGTAAAAAAACGGTGATGGCGTGTAAACGTCTCCGTGACAACTCTTTTTTTGAATATTGTTTTAACACCCATGACTTGGTCTGTTATTATGTTAAACTTTGTTCCCAGTTCCTACCCAGAAATAATGATATTTTCTCTCGGCAGCTATTTTACGCTTGCGTAAAACCTTGCTTGTTCTCCTCTGTCAGGGCACAGCTTATTGTGTACTGTTTGTGCAGTTGTAAGGTTTATAGTTAATTCCCCTCAGTCGGGGCACAGCATATTGTGCAGTGGTAAGGTTTATAGTTCATTACCCTCTGTCGGGGGCACAGCATATTGTGCACTATTTGTGCAGTGGTAAGGTTTGTAGTTCCCTTAATCAGGCCACAGCATTTTGTGCAGTTGTAAGGTTTATAGTTCATTGCCCTCAGTCGGGGCACAGCATATTGTGCACTATTTGTGTAGCGGTAATGTTTATAGTTTATTCCCCTCAGTCGGGGCACAGCATATTGTGCACTATTTGTGTAGCGGTAATGTTTACAGTTCCACTCATTCAGGGCACAATAGTGTGCTATTCGAATAGTGTGCTATTCGTGCACTAGATAGTGTAGTAATACGATTGATTGTGGATATAGCATATACAGACCTCTGCCCGTGAGTTTGCTTTCTGTCAGCGGCATGTCTGATGAGGAATTTCATCTAAGGTTGCGGTCCTAATATAACCTAACATGATGTGGTAACGGGCGTAAGCCCTTATTTCATTCATTCAGAGCAAAACTAGTTTGAAGTGTACTATGCAAGTTTAGTGTAATGTTTATAGTTTCTTCCACATCATTTTGGAGAGATGTCTGGGAACTCACAGTGCAGGCATGGTGTTTTTATTTTATTTGTAAATCATTATCAAGCCATTGTTATTACCATTTGATGACTTTAAGCATTTTTATATTTCATCTTTGTTTAAGGGACACTATTATATTTCTCCATAGTATTTCCAAAATCAACCTTACATATTGCTTGATATTTAGATTTGGTTATATTGTACTGTCTCTCATAACTCAATATTGAGTGGCAATGTACTGCAGTACTGTTAGATGCAATTTATTGACCTGCATATTCCCCCCATGTGTTTGCCATGGTAGAATACAACCACTGCAAATCCAGCTAGTAGGACCCAACCCCACCCAAATATGGAAATGTGGCTCCATCATAAATTGAGTGTCTACAATAGAATTTGCAGCAACTCTGCAGTTCTGCAGGTAAGAAGGTTCTAGGCTTATGCTCCATATTTTATCTAGATGTGAATGGAGTATGAGCCTGGCATGATCATCCCTGTTTGGCGCAATATAACCTTTCTTGTGTTGGTGCGCCGTAAACCCCCAATTGAATTGACCTGTATATTTGTGGGTTAGACATGAAGCCTAATTATTTGGCATCTGTTATGTCTGGCCAACTTTTTTTTACAAATGGTTTGAACAAATTTAATGTCTCGTAATATTTTGTGTACCATTTACACAACTTATTCCAATTCTGAGCTAATTTGTGACGTTTGTGTCGTGAAACGGTATAACAAAACAAATACTAGATCTAGTTCTTATAAAGAATTTATTAGTTCATGTTATGACAATTTTTTTAATAAATGCATATATTTTAAAATATAGTATTCACCACTGTAAATATATAAATAAAGATGTACAGGCTAGATGTTGGTTTCGTCATAATTTTAAGAAGTTTGTTACATATATCACAGTTTACTCTCATTACAAAGGCTTGATGAGATCAATATTGACTAGTATTTCCTACATAAAAAAGCCAATAAAAAAAAAAGTTTCATTGGAATAAAATTAGCAGAATGTAGTTGTTTCTGAAACATATGCTCCAGCCCAAAACACGTATTTTTTTAAAAAAATTTAGTGTTATATATTGGTTAATTTTCATCGAGAAGTGAGAAAAACTTATATTTTCACGAGTACTTTAGAATGAGTGAAAATATTTGAGTATTCTTATTTCGAGAAGAAAACAAATCCTATATTCACGACAAACCAACAAATATTCTATTTATTAGATACTTAAAATCTTGAAACTTATTATGCAGAGAAAACATAATGGGCCAAAATAATGATGTCATCTTCGGTATTTCACATGTAAAAATATAAACAATGTAAATATAATTATTTATTTGAATCATAAAATCACTGTACAGTACATAATAAAATAACTGTATCACTTAATACTTGTGAGAATCTTATTTCGATAGTAATGTCAATGATGCAATACTTTACAACAACAATAATGTGCTGATAATGCACAGACGTTTTAAAACAAAATGTCAAAAATAAATTAAAAAATTGCGCATTACACACCCTTTTGCTATGGATTTTATTTTATGTTAATGCGGTCAAATAGTTCATGAATGACTGATGGGAAAGAATGTGTTATGATCAGGTCATATTGTGACAATTGACCTACTGTCCATAATAGGAGTTGTATAATAGTAAATTACATTTTTCAATATCCGGTCACCAATGTTACCTTATTTTATTTATTTTAACACTGGCATTATTAATTTCATTGTTAAAAGCTACATGTTTGTCAAGATACGGTCATTGTGACCTTGATAACCTACTGAACCCAAAGACAAAATGCTTCCATCTCTCACCCAGGACAATGAAGTTATCATGCAGAATGTGTACACGGTGACCTTGATATTAAACCTACTAACCCCAAAAGCAATAGGCTTCCTCCTCTCACCCAAGGCATTGCACCTTGAAGCCGTCATACTTCGGGAGTTATGTAGAATGTATGTGCATGAGGTGATGGTCACCTTGACATTACACCTACTAACCCAAAAGCAATATGGTTTCTTCACTCACAAAAGGCAAAAGGTAACATGTATGTAAAGTTTCATGATTGTAGGTGTTGCACTCTGGAGTTATTGCTTGGTATAATGGATGTTAATATGAGGTGGCTTTGACTGTGTGACCCCCAAAAGCAACAGGGTTCCTCTGACCAAGGCGATATACCAATGAAGTTTTATGTTGCGCTTTTAAGTTGTCACATGGAATAGTTATCACACGTAGTACATATTTCTATAAATGACGTGGCGACTTTGACATTTCACCCCGAGGCGACTTTGACAAGTCACCCCGAACACTACAGTGTTTCTACTTTCACCAAGGACAATATCCCCTCACCCCACCGATAAAAATCAACAAGAGGTCAATGACCTTGAAGCTAAACTGATTGATTTTGTTTTCAGGAAGAAGTCGCTACAAACTTGTTTTTTGAAAATCTATTTTTAGCAGTGGCGGCCATCTTGAATTTCCGGCCGACCTGAAATTTTGCTAGGATCAATTAGACATCAAGAGCAACATTCCTGTGAAGTTTCATGAAAATCCGTCAAGTAGTTTCAGAGGAGTAGTCGCTACAAGTTTTCATTATATAACTCTATGTAAACAAAGATGGCCACTGGCAGCCATGTTTAACGTCGAATCAAAATAATATTCGACTCGGATAACCATCATATCATGCTGATCATTTTAGAAAAAGTCCCATATCAATATCTCTTATAGTTTTCAAGAAGTAGTCGCTACAAACTTATTTTTTAAAAATATATTTTTTGCAGTGGCGGCCATCTTAAATTTCCGGCCGACCTGAAATTTTGCTAGGATCAATTAGACATCGAGAGCAACATTCCTGTGAAGTTTCATGAAAATCCGTCAAGTAGTTTCAGAGGAGTAGTCGCTACAAGTTTTCATTATATAACTCTATGTAAACAAAGATGGCCGCTGGCAGCCATGTTTAACGTCGAATCAAAACGATTTTCAACAAGGACCAACATCATGTCATCCTGATCATTTTAGAAAAAGTCCCATATCAATATCTCTTATAGTTTTCAAGAAGTAGTCGCTACAAACTTATTTTTTAAAAATCTATTTTTAGCCGTGGCGGCCATCTTGAATTTCCGGCCGACCTGAAATTTTGCTAGGATCAATTAGACATCAAGAGCAACATTCCTGTGAAGTTTCATGAAAATCCGTCAAGTAGTTTCAGAGAAGTAGTCGCTACAAGTTTTCATTATATAACTCTATGTAAACAAAGATGGCCGCTGGCAGCCATGTTTAACGTCGAATCAAAACGATTTTCGACAAGGACCAACATCATGTCATGCTGATCATTTTAGAAAAAGTCCCATAGCAATATCCCTTAGAGTTTTCAAGAAGTAGTCGCTACAAACTTGTTTTTTAAAAACCTATTTTTAGATTTGGCGGCCATCTTGGATTTCACATCTACATGAATTTTTGCTAGGATCAACTAGTCTTCATGGGCAACATTTCTGTAAAGTTTCATGAAAATCCATTCAGTAGTTTCAGAGGAGTAGTCGCTACAAAACAAAAGTTAACAGACGGACGGACGACGGACACCGCACCACGGCATAAGCTCTGCTGATCTCTGATCAGTAGAGCTAAAAATCACCAATGATGAAGTTTCATGAGGTGGTGTTGGTGTTATGCTTTTGAAGTTATTGCGAGGAAAGTGAACTACCATATACGGTAATGGTGACCTTGACCCCAAAAACAAATAGAGACAATTTTCATATCTAGGGAAAATGTTCCACGAGAGTGGGCGTTCTGTTTTGAAGTAAACGTCCGCGATGGCTATTCGTAACGGACAACCCCATGCCATAATACCGTTTTTTAAAGGAGCGTATAAAAAGGAACAACAATGACAGTTCACAGTGTTTTTTCAAATTTTCTACGAAAGAAATATTTGATCAGTTTCACTAAGAAATAAATACCTAGTCAGAAACTTCATTCATGAACGTTGTCGCGGTTAACTATTTCACACATAATAAATGTCATCGCAAATAAAGCACCTTCTTTGTGCTTTTCAATAACCTACTGGCCCCAAAATCAATAGAAGTCGCAAGTTACTGAGTGGACACAAAAACATTGTGTGAAAGAAATGCGTTCTCGATGTAACAAGAGGTCCATGACCTTGAAATGCTCTCCTGAAGATCTGAACAGCTAAATCTTGGGATGGTATCATAAGTTTTTGTATATTGTGTATGCCATTATTTGAAGGGGCAGTATTTGTTAATCATTGAACAAAACAAGCTCTTGTTGTGGCTGTGTTTGGAGGATGCATGTTTGAAGTCAAAGCAGCCCTTACAGACGTCCGAGTAAATACGTTTTATTTTCAATGTTTCTCAGAAGTCATTTTTGTAACAAGAGTAACATTCCTGTAAAGTTTTATGAAAATCCTTTTAGTACTTTCAGAGGAGTAGTTGCCACACGTTTTTCCAACCTGACTGTCGACCAAGATGGCTGATGGTGGCCATGTTTCATGTCAAATGAAAATAATGTTTAGAACCAATTTCATGCCATTCTAGCCATTTTGGTAAAGGTACCGAATCAATAACACATGGTAACCACAAAGTTGTACTTGTAAAATCTATTTTTAGCCTTGGTGGCCATCTTGAAGTTCAGGCCAACCAGACATCAAGAGCAACATTCCTGTAAAGTTTCATGAAAATCCATCGAGTAGTTTCAGAGGAGTAGTCCCCACAGGTTTTTCCTATATAACTATGCAAACAAAGATGGCTGCTTTGGTTTTGAGAAGTAGTCTGCACAAAATTGAATTTTCAAGTCTATTTAAATTAAATTTCCGACTGACCTGAATTTTTGCTCACATCAACTTGCCATCAAGAGCAACATCCCTGTGATGTTTCATGAAAATCCAACTAGTTTTAGAGGAGTAGTCGCTACAGTTTCAACTATATAACTATGTAAAAAATGGCTGCTAGGCAGCCATGTTTAACGTTGAATCAATATGACTTTTGACAAGGACCAACAACATGTCATGCTGATCATTTTAGAAAAAGTCCTATACATGTATCAATATCACTTAGAGTTTTCAAGAAGCAGTTGCTACCAACTTGTTTTTTAAAAATATATTTATTAGCTTTGGCGACCATCTTGGATTTCGCATCAACATGAATTTTTGCTAGGATCAACTAGACATTATGGGCAACATTCCTGTAAAGTTTCTCGAAAACCCATTGTGTAGTTCCAAAGGAGTAGTCGCTACAAAAAGGTTTACGGACAGACGGACGACTCGCCATGGCATAAGCTCTGCGGATCTGTGATCATTAGAGCTAAAAAATCATTCAGTCGGTCCTCGTTGTATTGTGTGGTTCGAAATGGAAAGTTTATAGATAGGCATGACCAACTCTATCCAATCGCAGTCTGTAAATATCCCTCACTCTATTCTATTGAAATCTGGATACCCTTTGCTCAACAAGTGTGAGGGTTGCTGGAGGCTCTACTGGGGCTAAGGTTTTTGCGAGTCTTCTTGGATCAGTATCTTCCAAAGCCTGCTTTCTGCTCATTCCTATCTTGTCATTTACTCTCAGAATTAGGGCACTTTCTATGATGTCTTTGGTGTATTCATACGATTTCTTTACCCTACATGGGTGCACAGACCACCTTCCCGACTTCTTATTCCACGTTCTGTGATATCTGTAATAAATGTGTTCATCTATTTTACCAAAGAAAGGCAACTAAGAAGCTCTCTACTGACATAAAAAAAGTTTGATTTTTGATAGATCACCCATGGTTACACCATTTTTTTTCGGTATTTTCATCTGTCGCAAATCTTGTCAGCCCTAATTCTCCTAAAAGGATTGTTGGATTGTGATGATGGTACGAAGCATTTGTATGGTGTTTGAAGGGAAATCAGCCCCGTGTGGTTCCGGGGCAAAGAATAGGGCCACTGCAGATCCTGTTGGAAGGGTAGGCAGAGGGGTAGAACTGCCCCCCCCCCAAATTCATGATTATTTTATCATTTTTTGTTCATGTTCATTAAAGGTCTTCATCATGACCCCTGCATTGTTTCAGGTGCCATCTCTTTCATATCACTAGAGCACTGGCAGAAAAATAATAAACGTGGCTCCAGCGTAAATGGAGTGTCTACAATAGGATTTGCAGCTCTGCAAGGTTCTAGACCCATTCTCCATATTTTATTTCGATGTACATGGAGGATGAGCCTGGCATGTTTATTTATGTTAGGCGTCATATAACCTCTCATGTGTTGGTGCGTCTTAAAACCCCAATTCAATTCAATTAAAGGAAATCAGGAACGTTTCAGGTCACATTTTCGACGTTAAATCAAAATGAAGTCAATTTAGGACTACACGTCATGCAAAGTTCCAAATCAATACAACTTCTGGCCTTTTATTAAAGATGTAATTGCCAAAATTTAGAATTTTTAGTAGTATATTTAATCGTAAATAGTTGGGGAAGAGAATATGGTTACGACAACTCTACCTTATGCTTCCATCTCTGTTTTTTTGTATCTCCCTGTCACTGTTTTTGTTATGGTCCAGAGCTGCTAACACGTTCCTGGTTCGATATACTGGCGGCGTGTATTCAAATTGCTTTGCACAATACATCAATATGTGCTGATGAAACCCTTCTAGTTCAGCTGTACTCCTGTGACAAGATGTGAGAAATAAAGTTTGGCTCCAGTTTGTTAATAGAAATAGCAGTTCAATGAGGCAATGGCTTGAATACGCATTGAACATAATGTTCTAATTAGTGATGAGCAATGGATCATCGGTTACAAACAGTTGGATATAACTGATCAATCATCGGTTATAATCTTTTAATCGGTTAGTTAATATGAAGTATAACGTGTATGTTATTCCGAGTTTCAGGCCTTGAAATCAGAATAATTTATTTCTTACTAACTGTGAAGTTGAGTTATGACATCAATAAAGTGTTGCTGACGTCTACGTCATCTGCGAATAATTTCAGTTAAAGTCATAGATAAATTGATTAAAAATGTAAAAAATAATTTAAGTGCTAGATTTGATTATATGGACATCCTTCACTCGATGGCATACGCTCGTTCGTGAAAATAACCACACGTCTACCATCTTCAGAAGGATTTTCCTATAATCAATCCTATCAGTTGAATAATCTTGTTGAATGCCCTGTTTTTAATCAGCAAAATAATTGTAATTGTTATGTCTTTATTTGTGTATATGCTCATTTTTACGAGCGTATTTTCTAACTTTTATTTCTATTTTTAATATCAACTGTGCTTTTTACATTTTACCAGTGTTATATGTATAGACATCACATTAAAAGCTAGGATTTTCACAATGAAAGCATTACCTGAAATTAAGGTAGTATTCCACCTTGTTCAGAAGGCGTTTATCAAGCACAACTGCTGACAAATCTTTGATAACCTGTGCATGTTTTGAAGGATTCAACCAAGGTTTGTTTCTGTCTTCATCTGTCAGTGGCCCATGGAGACAGTTGACCAAGTCTCCACTATGTTGAATAATCCATTCGTGCTGGTTGGTGATATGGTGAAGTACACTCCGCCAGATTCCCTGAGAAAAAGCACCTTCAGGATTAATATCATGTTGACAGATATACTATTCCAAATATTTTGTTCAAATATTAAAACAATTTTTTTGATCAATTTCTTTGAAAGTATTGATGTGTAATTTTGGCTTTCTCCCAATGAGAGGAAGTACGAATACAAAGATGTGTTAAACCCACCTTACTCATATTGGTTCAAAAAGTGCAAAGAGGACCGAGATAATTAAACAAGAGGCCCCGCTCTACTGGCTATATTGAGTCTTTGATGGGGTACACAACAACAACATGTGCAACTAGGCTTGGTACTGATCATTCCTGCCAAGTTTCATTGCAATGCAGCCAAGGGTTCAGGAAAAGTTGTCTGGATAAAGTTTGTGTGTATTAGGCCATAACTCATTCAACCAGAACACAGCAACTACTAAGGCTTGGTACTGATAATCCTTTTCGGAATTCGTTGAAATTCGGCCAGGAGTTCAGAACAGACTAGTCTGGATCAAGTTTGTGTATCAAAACCTTTAAAGGGTTATAACTCCGCAAACCTGGCTGGTTTTTTAACTTGTCCGAGCTTTCATTGATATAAAGACACTGGCAAAGTTTCGCAAAGATCCGATTAATAATAAAGGCCCTAGAGTGTTCACAAGGCAAAAGTTAACGGACAGACAACTCGTCATCCCTAAAAACTACTACGATACCAGAACCAACCGTAACCATTGATGTAAATGCATGATTTGCTGAACTATATATTAAAAAAAACAGTGATTGTACGTTAGAAATGATATTCTATAAACACCTCTATACCAGTCGCCAACAGATTAACTGAGAACAGAATAGGAGCACTGCAAATCCCACTAGAGGCATAGGACACCCCAACCTTCATTGTAAATTATGTGTCTACTACATAATTTGAAGCAACTATGCAGTGTCCGTATTTTATCTCGATTAAGTGGAGGATGAGCCTGGCATGTCCATCACTGTTTGGCGCCATATAACCTTTCTTGTGATGGTGCGCCGTAAAACCCTATGCAATTATAAATTATTTTGTACAAGCTGGGTTTTTATTTCCTATGTCAATGCAAAAGAAAATGAGAGCAAGTATAACCGTACCACAAATTCAATGAGACTGAAGTGGTTTAGTGGTTGATTATCAATATATACCATATACAAAATACAACTAACCTTAACTCTGTCTCACTCTCTGAAGTCTTCATCTCCTCTACACTAGACATTACCACAGGATCATCTCTGTCAATATAGAAAATGCAATACTGAAAAAGCAATAGTATAACTATAAAAAGACTAAACATGATTTTCAAAGATATTTTAGTTTGTATATATACATGAACTGGTTTATTACAATCTGTTTAATATTGCAACACATTATTGTGAATTATTTGTAAGCTGTGTTTTTTTTAATTTGTGTCAATACAGCACAATTTTTTACTGCATTGGCTACTGGTCTCATACTCAAAATTGTTAGGAAAACAAATATTAACGAATAACATCACCGTAACATATAAACAATTGAATTGACTTGGATTTTATAGTCGCACCAACAGCTAAGGTCATATGGCGACTTTCCAGCTTCCATTGGTGGAGGAAGACCCCAGGTGCCCCTCCGGTCAATTTTTGTGCACGGGCGGGCACCTGGGTAGAACCACCGACGTTCCGTAAGCCAGCTGGATAGCTTCCTCACATAAAGATTCCTAGGCCCCTGAGGGATCGAACCTACAGCGGAGAGGGGCAAGTGATTTCAAGTCAGAGACGTTAACCACTCGGCCACGGACGCCCCAACATATAAACAAAATAAGTCATCAATAAATATTTAGTGTATAGCCACTAAATGCAGAACAGCATTTACTCCATGGTATATAACAGTTTAACTTAGTACTAGGGATGCAACGATACACTAGTCTATGCTCATGATACAATACATATCGCGATACTTGACTGACTAAATTATATGTATCGCGATACACAGTTTCATTAAATAATATCGTATTTTCACAAAACAAGTCAGAATATTGACATATGGGGGGTACATACAGTAGCTGCTTGCATTAATAATCATTTAAATCAACTCAAATAATTTAACAAAAACAAGAAAGATCATTGTTCGATTAATTTTGAGATTATTTCTGTAAATAACAGCAAGTTTATGCTTATTCGTGTATCGTAACCATATCGCGATACAGGCCCCAAAATGCGGTATACATGTGTATCTTGAGAGAAAGTATCGCGATTAATCGTTGCACCCCTACTTAGTACGATAATGTCACAATTTAACAGCGAAGCCATCTGTATTGGAGATACGTTCATTAAGCAAATGCATTATGAATTACCTTTCTGAATCAGCAGCAGATATCTCAGAAACAGAGGGAGTTTTCTCAGCACCTTCATCAAGTTTATGTAGAAATTTCAGATCTGGAGGTGATGTCAATCCTGAGCCTGAGGGCCCGAGCACTGCAAAATCGTATACTGGGACAGGTTCAGCTTCATCGTCACAAGTTTGTCTTTAGCTGTCATAATTAATAATAACAAAAAATAAAATATCTATCAAATATGCCTACTAAAGTGACACACATTTTATTTACTTTTGTGGATTTCCTGGATCTGAAAATTTACATAAACTAAAAGGACATGAATGTTTCTTAAAACATAAACCGTAGTATTGTAAAAAAAAAAAAATACTGAAATTATAACGTCTATATTTGTGTTTAGTTGACATGGGTACGACCCCAATGAAGGACGAACAATAAGCTTTTGTCTAATTTTGAAGGTAATTTGTAAGACAACAATACCGACCAGTAGAACTTATTTTCATCACATCGCATGTATGTATGTAATAAAACAGAGCTAATACCATGTATACTATGATCCTTATTGCTCACTCATCAAGCGTGAAGAAATACAAACTGAACTTACTGATCGATCAAAAAGGTCGCAACTGCTCTGTCGTTCATCAGCTGGTTTTCTTGTTTAATTAATAACCAGCGATTCCACTCTGATCCCAAAAACACTCTTGTTTTCTGATGTTCTCGATCTCTGTTCTTCCTTCTTCTTTTCGTCTCCGATTCAGTGAGCTTCGATTGCCGTTTCAACTTTTTTTGTGGGGGTGATGACTCCGCCATTTTTGTTTACAACATTCTGATCTGCATAAATTATCCAAACCACGTGACCTCCGGAAATTTCCGGAGGACGATCGGAAATAGTCGCGGAAAGTCGTAACTTTTATTTTTCTTAAAAGACGGGGGACGTTTTTAAGAAAATGCAATATTCAATTGAGAATATATATGTAACCTAACGGTATCCAGGTGAAGGTAACTGACCAAAGACGTTTATTTTTATAGTTTCTTTATTAGAACATCGCTTTTTTGGGGAATTTTAACAATGAAATGAGTACATATGCACCTTTAATATAAAGCAAAGGGCGCCAAAATGCAAACAGGCGGCAAAATCCACAATCGCCTAGCACCTGCCAGCTGAAGCAGATCACTACAAAGACAAGGAAACACAGTATCGTATAATACAGGCTTTTTCCACAAACGCAAAGAAGATAAACATACACGAGATCAGACAATATTTCCAGTGATAAACATACACGAGATCATGCAATATTTCCAGTATCATACACGTCAATCCATGGCTTTTCGAGACCTTTCTCACCCTGTTGCGAACAAGCGTTTACATGGCCATGCTCACATTTTAAAGCGCACGAAGAATCTGATTTTACAGCTCAAGTGGTATTTCAGACAGCAAACCCTTTAAGACGATCTCTTTCTTTCTCTATCATTCTATACTATCGCGGAGACAACATTATCGCAGTTATGAGCAACTACCGTTCAATGCTTCGATGTGTTTGCTCTGTGATCTGTCTCTGTGTCACTTTTGGTCAATGACATTTCAACGTTACCAGGTTGACTTTCCAAAATGCGCAGCAACCATTTACTTTGCCTTTTCATCCATAAGCATCGGGAGGTGTACAGAACTGGTTCTACCCGGGAAAACTGGTGGTCCGTCTCCACCAAAAAATAAATCGACCGTCAGATATAATCTTACATGTGTTGACAATGACGTAAACTACCATACCAAAACAAACAATCAAGTTCGACATGGCTGCGAAGAGATTGACAGCAGTCTCTCACGAGGAAAACCACCCATCAAGGTCTGTCGCGTGCGGAAATCTGTTTAACTTCAGCTTTCACAAAAACATAATTTCTTCACTTATTGTGCAAGACATAGTAATGCTCTTGAAAGGTATTACGAACCATCTATGCGAGCAAACGAATGAACAAGAAAACCCAAAAGTCTTCCTCGAAAAAACAAAACGACAGCTATTCAGTTAACGAATCATAGTTACGTCACCTGCACACTAAATGGATGTTGCATCTACCCACCTGTCCTTTCAAATGAACTCTTCACCAACACTTCCTGCTTGAACTAAAACTAACATAAAAAAAAAAAAATTCAAGATGGCTGTGACAAAGTGAGCGACAGAGTGATCCTAACTTATGCGCATGCGCAAACAATAACAACTATAAAAACAATAACAAACTCTTGCCCCACATAGGCCAACTTTTTCTCACTCAACATAATCTTATAAATCCATATAGACACTCCACAACATCCCTTTCAAATAAGCCCCGTAATGGTGTGTGACAAGTTCTCAACACTGCCCACAGCCATTGCCACACATTCATGAACTTGTGGACAGCCCCGTGGCCGTGAAGCATGACCTACTTCTCCAACACAACAATAATATGCCATATTACCTACCAAAACTTATCTACGGTACATACCTTTCGCCCAAAAATATTCTCGCCCACGATTTTGCAATGATTACAATGGCTTGAAATGTCCAATGTAACGTATAACGTCGACCTACTGTACACCAGGATCCGTCGCAAAATGGCGTTCGTTATTAAAGCGTAATACATAGCCTGCTGCGCGCGCAAGTAAACCGGAACTCAACAGTCAATTTATATTTACCAAAAATATACAGACGTTAAAGGAGCTACTTATGTAATAGCCAAATATTACGTCTCGTTCATGTATCTACATCCATTAGTGATTTTCCGTTCTAGAAAATATGGTAAACAGTTTGATAAAATGTGATCGAAAATGCTCACATATTTCTGAAAACAGAAAAAAAGACACTACTTACACTATTAGTATTCATATTAATCATCTGCAAAATAAACTGGTCTTCAATAAGTTAAGGCGACTTGTACGTTTTATACAGCATGTACATTACAATTTTGCAGCTTAGACCTATATTATTGTGATTACTCTATGTACAAGTGCTTGCAGATGGTGCAATTCCTTTCCCTCAATGCTGTATTCCTTCAAAGCAATTTCACCAACGTGGCCCATTGCGTGTACGCAAATGTGGCATAGTGCTCTCCTACCCTTATGATATAGACTCCTGGCATGTACTCATTGGGCGGTGTAAAATACGTTCGTTGTTCGTTGTTATATTTTATGGCTTTACTCAATGATCGTAAATTTGTTTATTTATTTATAGGTGCAGAAATAATGTTTCTGAAAAGCTTTGTTACCTATGTGTATTGCTGACATGTTTCTGCGAATAGATCATACCCAGTCGTCGATCAAAAGATAAGGGGTCTCCTTTTTTTTGTCGTTCTCTATTTTTATTATATTCAGTTTTATTTCACTGTATTGGTCACTTTCTATATTTTTAATCAGTCATTTGACTTTGCAGTTTCAACATGTTTATTTGTAAATGTTTAATCTCATGTAGTAATAACGTGTTAACCGAACGAACGATTTGTTTTTAAAATATGTCTTTCTTATGTAAGCTTATATTGTTATAAACTTATGAAAACTCTGGGATTAATTTATTTTGGTCTATAAAAAATTCAGGAGACGTTCTTGATAACATTTTATATAAAGTTCAAGTTTCATCAATAAGCACTTATGACTTCTCTACACTATATACAACCTTACCACATCACCCACATCACCTTATTAAAGACAAGCTAATTTCTCCTATTCAAAAAACATCTGCTAGAGAATATACTACAATTTTGGCATGTAATAATATTAAAGCGATTTTTACTAACGGCAGTTTAGACAAATATACTATGTGGACATGCTATGAAGTTTGTGAAGCACTTATCTTCCTATTAGATAATATTTTCGTCAGGTATGGTACCACCGTTTATAGACAAATTGTTGGTATCCCTATGGGTACGAAATGTGCACCACTTGTCGCAGATTTGTTTTTATTTTGCTATGGAAGAGATTTCATGTTGAGTCTTTCACCAGATACCCAGGCAGATGTTATTGAAGCTTTTAATGACACCTCTCGGTATCTGGATGACATACTGAACATTGACAACCCTTTCTTTCCAACTATGGTTGATAATATTTATCCTAAAGAACTTCAGCTAAATAAATCTAATATATCTGATGATAACGCTTCTTTTCTTGATTTAGATCTCTCGATTGAAAATGGTGAAATAATTAGCAAAATCTATGACAAGAGAGATGATTTTAATTTTGACATTGTTAATTACCCCCACTTGGATGGGGATGTTACCCGTGCAACTTCTTGTATGTGTCTCAACTTATTCGTTTTTCAAGAGCTTGTACTCGAGTTGAGGACTTTAATATTCGTAATATTTGTATAACTTAAAAGCTACTCAATCAGGGTTACCGTTACCATAAACTTCGAAAAACCTTTGCAAAAATGTATTATCGTAACTCTGATATTCTTTCCAAATATAAAAGTAATTTAAGGACTCTTCTGCGACAAGGACTATAACAACCTGACTTCTATGGTGATGTGATTTATAAACTTCGTAAGATTCTTGGTCATGATCACTTTCATACTATCTTTGTCAAAAGACGTTATGACCCAATCATTTTGCAACGGACTGCATGCTTGGTGGTGGACACTTTTAGAGTTCACCACTATGCTTTCCTCTTTAATTGTACGATGACCGAACAGGCTCTGGACCCTATGATGACGCCTACCTAAAGCCCATTGGGACGGTGGCGTTGGATGTTTGTCTATGATCTTTCTTGTCGTGCCCTTAATGGTTTATTCTCTTGTTGCTCTGGCTTCTGCCAAGTCATTGAGTACCTTCATTGTGGCTTTCTAGGCTATTATTTTTTGTATTATATTTACACGAGCATGTTTGTGTTTTACTTATATAACCTATTGATGCTGCCTTGTTGGTTAGAGATTATATCATGGCGGGGATTTCTTTATTTACACTGTCCTGTTTTAATGGGATGAAGTAGGGTAAGTGTGAGGTTTGGTGCACTGTAGAACCGGTTTAAACCCCAGTGGTCTACTTTATCACTGGGTAGTCCTAGTGTCAACCCTTTTGTGTTTGTGATGTCGTTTGCTTTTATTATTACTTTTGCCTTCTTGTTTGTTTGTGGTTGACTGTCCTCCTGGAATGCTATTTTCCCTGTCCGATCTTTTTATATTTCTTTATAGTTCCATGTGTGTACAATATTGGCAAAGCATATGGTTATATTAGTTATGTGGTTTGGTAAACAGTATATTATTTACATTTTAGTGTGCCATCATATACCATAATGGCCGTTTATTGCGGGCAGAAAACTGAGTTTGAGATTGGTCGGTACTTGCCGATATTTTGCTAACGTGAATCAATCATTCGACATTAAGTATTTCTAATTATTTTTACGAATTTGTTTCGAATGAGTCGGTCCAGGAAGTTAAGTTTGCAACAGTTACATATTATTTCATTTAATGAGCTGATGTAAAGCTTAGAATAAAATTAATGATGTTTTCTGCAGAATCGAAATTGAATGGTAAATTTAAATCTGAAAATTGTATAATTTTATAAATTTAAATCTGAAAATTGTATAATTGTAAAAAAAAAAACTTTACGTGGCTTGATGTACACACTTCTTAGTTGCTTTAATGTATGCATTAACTCGTTAGTTATTGATATTTAAGTTTGTTTGTTAGAGATTATAACCTGGCGAGGATGTCTTTATTTACAGTCGCTTATTGGGGTAAGAGTGAAATTTGGCGGAACCTAGAACCTGGCTTAAACCCCCAGCAGTCATGTTTGCCACTGCCCTTTCCAAGCCGGTAGCTTTTGCGTGTTTTATCTTGGTTTTTATTGATCATTAAAGTTGCTCTTTATTTTTGTGTGTTTGTGGTTGACTGTCGTCCATGAATGCTAAATTTCCTGTTCGTTTTTTTTTACTTGTACGCGGCGAAGTAAATGCCAATTGATTAAGGACAGCAATCTTTGATCTAAAAAATAATCCAAATCGATGAGATATGGTCAAGTGAATTTTTGAACGATGTAAACATTTTAGGCACGAGCATTGTCAACCATATTGTACATGACAGTAATTCATCACTATTGATGTGAACATAATATTAGAAAGAATACCTATATGGCAGAAACTGTGCGCTTTATATTCGAAAAGTTTGGTACAGTTTTACTCAAAGTTGTTTTGTTTTTAATGTGAAATAAACCGGTCCATAAAATAGTCCATTTATCCAGCGAGTGCAGACGAGACATCATTTCAGAATAAAATAAGCCATGTTATCACATCATCCAAAATTCGAAGTACACCATAATCCTTAAGCTACATGAATCTAGATAGTGACGTGATTTATTGCAAACCCAATCTGAACACGTGTGACTGAGTCACTGTGCGGAATGGCAGTGGTTTGCCATGAACATGGTTTGCCATGAACATGGTTTCCTTCCAGAAAATGTCCGCTTTGGAATGTTACAGAAGCGGTACATCCATTTCCTTATACACGATTAATTTACCAGAGGCTTTATCAGAACTCGATTAAAGAAAACATTTAAGTCTATCAAGTGGCATATACAATAATTAAAAAAATTAAGTTTGTTTGATTGAAGGACACACATTTCCTGACATATTCTGTCTGATCGAACAAATTCCGCTGTATAACCCCATAAGGACCATTATTTGTATTCATGCTATGATAGTCAATTCGAAAACCATTCCACCAAATTGTTTCACCTAAAGTATAACACAATAGCAAAGTTCAGGTAACAATCAAATCAGTGATTGTATTGTCGAATGGAACATATGGACTATGGACTATCGATATGGACCAGAGTAAAATAAGCTGCCGGCCTCATTAAACTTAATGAATGAATGGTGTTTTACGTAACGTCGACACAGAAATAGGTCATAGTGTGCGCAAAAACTGACGAAAGATGAAGAAATGAAGTAGTAATTAAAAGTTAATGTAAGTATATAAAGCTATTTACAAATAAGGGATGATATGGTAGTAATATAAACTATGTATATATGCAAATCAACAAATGCTCGTCAACAAGTGTGTAAACAAGTAGATATATATATATAACCTATTATAATGTTTTATAAAGTCTGATTTACTTCAGGAATTCTAAAACAAGACTAAAATCTATAGAATCAAATATTTTTTTTTATATTATTAGCATTGTAGTATCTTTGCCGCGTAGTATCAAAGTCTGTACATTCCAACAATATATGCTTGACCGTTAACAGTGTAAAACAGGGCATACATTCTGGTAATTGCTCACCTTGTAATACGTATGAATGAGTATTACGTGTATGCCCTGTCCCGCATCGGGCTAGAACAACGTCTTCTCGACGAATGGGTCTACTAGAAGAACGCCATTCTCCGAGTAACGGTTTAATTGATTGGAGTTTTTCGTTCACTGACAAATCCCAAGCAGATTGCCAAGAGTTACGAATATATGTGTGAATACAACTTTTAAAATCATTTGGCATTATATATATGTACATATAATGTTGCCTTAGCAGCTCTATCAGCTCTATCATTACCATGTATTCCTACATGGCTTGGAAATCAGCAGAAAATAATAACATTATCAATTATAAGAGAATTGTCCTTTTCTAAAAGTTGAAACTGGGTTATCATGTTTCATATTACCCTGTGCTTGAAGAGATGAAAGGGAATCAGAAAAGATTAAAAAATGGTCATCATCTGATTCCTGAATATAATTTAAGGCAAGTTCAATCGCCTTAAGTTCAGCTGGAAAGATAGAGGACTTGTCAGGCAGGCGGCTCTTTATGCTTTGTTTGTGAACAACAGTTGCTGCAGCTACCTTATCTCCATCTTTAGAACCATCTGTGTATATATGTTGAAATTTACTGTATTTCGATTTAATTTCGTTAAATATGCCTTGAAAGACAGTAGGATCTGCACTGGATTTGTTTCTGTAACAAAGATCAAACATAATTGTTGGTGTTTCCAAATTCATGGTGGAACATGTGGAACCATTTCGTGGACGCCGCTTTATCTTTAAGACCCCAAGGTCGCATCTTGGCTTATATGGCGAAACGGAGTACCTTGGTGTCTTCATTTTAATCAACCTAATCTGCCTTCAGTGACCCCAACCTTTGATTTTATCGAAATATATTTGATTTGATATGCATAATATATCGTTTGTATATTTTTGCGGGATTTAAATATGTTTTTTTATGACGTAAACATATCCATTAGTACGAACGCAGCTCCTGACCGAAAACATCAGACCCGCCTTCTTTGTGACGTCATAATTTATTCATCCCAAACCCCGCGCCATTGTTCAGTTATACGTTCACTGTTAAATTAGAGTAAATTATTAGTTTCAATAATTGCATTATCTTCGATTTCTAACATCGTTTTCATTACGATAACAAGGATAAGAAAACAGAAAGAGAAAAGACGAGATAGTGTTATAGCATACGCATGTACATTTATATAACACTTATCTCTCTTTATATATATATCCGTTGAAATGAAAGTATGTGGTTTAGACGTAGCGCATTCTAAATTGTTAAAGTGTGGAGGGCCTATACTCCTTTAATAACACACCATTTGTCAAAATGGATACAAACGTATGATCAACGTATATGCAAAGAAATATAAAAAGATCGCACAGGGAAAGTAGCATTCAAGGAGGACAGTGAACCACAAAACACAGAAACAAACACGCAAACAGACAAACAAGAAGGCAAAAGTAATAATAAATGCAAACGAAATCACAATTACAAAAGGGTTGACAAAAGGGCTACCGCCTTGGAACGGTCAGTGGCAAAGTAGGCCACTGGGAGTTTAAACCGGTTCTAGGGTGCACCAAACCTCAGACTTACCCTACCGTCATCCCATTAAAACAGGACAGTGCAAATAAAGAAATCCCCGCCATGATCTAATCTCTAACCAGCAAGGCAGCATCAATAGGCAATATAAGTAAAACACAAATATGCAACATGCTTATTTACATGTGAGAATGTAGAAGCAAGTAGATTTCAAGTAAAAAAGATATTGGGCCGGTTTCACAGCTACGAGAGTTTGATTGTGGGAGCATAGTTTTTGATGTGTCTTCATGTATTCCAAATATATATATTATATACATTGATTGAATCAAATGTATTTCAGTCATAAATACTGCATAACAAATGCTAGGTTATTGGGTTGATAGTTTGTATATCAGCATACACTGTGCTTACCAAATGTAGGATGGGATGTTTCATTATAAAACGTACACCAGAAAATGGCCTAAACTCAGTTCAGTAATTAGTGACTAGAATGCATTTACAACATTTAATTTAAAGTTTATTGATATGGATTATTCAGAATGACTTCTCTTTGCTAGATGTAGCAGATGTTGAGTGTTTGTGTATTTATTTTCACGCACAGATTCTTCTCTATCGACTATTTCCATATAGTCAGATAAACTTCAGCACGTCAATTCGGTCATCAATGTAGACGACTTCAGCGCCACTATAAAATCTATACCGATTACAGTCGGTCATTTCTGCTACAGTCGATCTTAAACAAATAATCAGCAATTTAATAACATCTTTAATCTCATTTGGAATTGAAAAATATGGCTACATTAGTAATGCTTAATTTGAAGTATTGAGATATGTTTTACCTTAATGTAAATGTTTAATGTGTAATGTTCAGTTTGTGTTTATTAACAGTTTGAAAATTAATTATTTTTACAAGATGATGCTCGTCAGACATAGAAGCTATTGACGACATTTACTGCAACTCTGTTGTTATTGCAGCTTCTACTAAGTCTGATAAGGATATCGGAGAGGTAGTCAGGGACGGACCAAACTCTTGTCTGGAGCCCGAGTGCTAAGTATCTCAAATTTCAATTCAATTAATTTTAAGTATTTACTTAAATTTGTTTTAGTTCCTACTGATAAAGCAGCAAGTATTATAATTATTTTTGAAGCCTCCAGTCAATGTTTTATCTCAGGAACTTGGGAGTACTAATTCGTATACTCCAGTGCAATCTACTGAAGATAATGTTATTTCGACGCATATCACTCAGTGCCCGATTTTAAAGGCTGGAATAGACTAAAAGTAAAACAGACTTCCAACGATTTACTGGATTCCCTTTTACACAAACAACTATATAAAGCCCATTTTATTTCTAATTATGTTTCTTGCACCACTACAAATATCTCCAAACTTTTAACATCATGTCTTACTGCCGTTAAATAGCATGTAAAACAATATTGTGCTAAAGCTTATGAATACTCTGGGATTAATTTATTGTGGTCTATTAAATATTCAGGCGAATTTCTTGATAAAATAAATGATTGCAATAAACGTCAAGCTTCATCTATACGTACTTATTTGTTTACATTACATACAACTTTACTGCGCATCCTCTTCAAATACAAGCTTATTGCTCTCATTCAAAAACCTTTGCTAGGGAAAATACTACATTTTTGGTCTGTAACAATATTAAAGCGTTTTTTACTAACAGCAGTTTGGACAATTACTCTATGTTGACTTTCTATGAAGTTTATGAATCCCTTACGATTATATTATATAATATTTTCGTTAAGTATTAAACTACCGGTTATAGACAAATTGCTGGTATTTCTATGGGTACGAACTGTGCACCACTTGTCGCAGATTTGTTTTTATATTGCTATGAAAGAGAGTTCATGTTGAGTCTTTAACGAGATACCCAGGCAGATGTTATTGAAGCCTTTACACCTCTAGGTAACTAGATGACATATTGAACATTGCCAACACTTTCTTTTCTACTATGGTTAATAATATATATATCCTGAAGAACTTCAAATTAACAAAGCTAATATTTCTGATATTAACGGTTTTCTTCTCGATTTACATCTCTCTATTGAAAATGGTGAAATAATTTTGAAAATCCATGACAAGGGAGATGATTTAAATTTTAATATTGTTAATTATCCCCATTTATATGGGGATGTTCACGAGCAACTTCTTATGGGTCTAAGTGTCTCAACTTATTCGTTATTCCAGAGATTTTACTCGAGTTGTTGACTTTAATATTCGTAATCTTTGTATAACTAAAAAGCTATTCCATCGGGCCTACCGTTACCATGAACGTCTTAAAGCCTTTGCAAATGTTATATCGTAACACTGATCTGATATTTGTGTTTTACTTATATTGCCTATTGATGCTGCCTTGTTGGTTAGAGATTAGATCATGGCGGGGATTTCGTTATATACACTGTCCTGTTTTAATGGGATGCCACTGACCGTTCCAATGCGGTAGCCCTATTGTCAACCCGTTTGCATTTATTATTGCTTTTGCCTTCTTGTTTGTCTGTTTGCGTGTTTGTTTCTGTGTTTTTTGGTTGACTGCCCTCCTTGAATGCTACTTTCCCTGTCCGATCTTTTTATATTTCTTCTAAGGTGATGAGATTTACAAACTTCGTAAGATCCTTGGTCATGATCACTTTCATACTATCTTGTTAATCTTGTTAAAAGGTTAATCTGAAGAGGTCATGACCATATCATTTTGCAACGCACTGCATGCTTGGTGGTGGACCCATTTACAGTTCGCCACTCTTTAATTGTGCGATGACCGGACAGAACCCTATGATGACGTCTACCTGAATCCCAAAAGGACGGTGACGTTTGATGTTTGTCTGCAATCATGTCTTGCCGTGCCCTTAATGGTTTATTCTCGTATTGCTCTGGCTTTTGCCAAGTCATTGAGTACCTTCTTTGTGGCTTGGTGGCCTTCTAGGCTATGTTGTTTTTGTATTTATATATACCCGAGCATTTTTGTGTTTTACTTAAATATATCGCCGATTAACGCTGCCTTGTTGGTTAGAGAATGGCGGGGATTTCTTGATTTACACTGTCTAGTTTTAATGGGATGACAGTAGGGTAAGTTTGAGGTTTGATAGACCCTAGGACCTGCTTTAATCCCCAAGCGGCCATTTTTGCCACTGCCGTTCCAAGGCGGTATACCTATTGTGAACCTTTTTTGTGTTTGTGACGTCATATGCCTTCATTCCGTATTAACATTGCTATTAATGTTTGTCTTTATGCGTGTTTTGGGGTTTACTGTGTTCTGTGAAAGCTGCATTTCCTGTTCGACTAATACTAATACTACTGATTCTATGAGTATCGATACTCCCCCCACTGAGTTTGGATAACCCCTCCCAATTGCCTATTGATGCCCGTTCCTATTGAGTACTGATACCCCACATTATTGAGCTTTGATAACCCTCCTCATTGAATTTTGATAATACCACCACATTGAGTATTGATGTTTTCCTCATTAAGTATTGATATCCCCTCCACATAGTCCACAGTGTTTACCTATAAAATCTCTCCATCGAGTATTGATACCCATTCGATACTCAATGTGGAGGGGTCCTTGAATCAATACTCAATGCAGAGGTATTATGCATACTCAA
The DNA here is from genome assembly GCA_037043455.1 of Cyrtodaria siliqua. NCBI lineage: Eukaryota > Metazoa > Mollusca > Bivalvia > Adapedonta > Hiatellidae > Cyrtodaria > Cyrtodaria siliqua. Next base: position 165,223 of record JAWPHD010003359.1, on the reverse strand, counting down.
TGTGGAAGTTATCAAATGGGGAGGGGTATCAGTACCCAGTGGGGAGGGGTTATCAATTCAATACTCAATGGGGAGTGTATCACTACCACAGGTGGCACATTATCTCGTGCGCACTAACTAATATTACCTCGAGTGCATGAAATATTTTTTCACACAGTCCCTACCGTGCTTCCGTAGATATCCGGATGTATACATGTACACATACAAGAACTACATGTACACATACAGGCACATTTCTAACTTTTAATCGTCACTTATCCAGCTAGACATTTGAAGAATGTTTGATGATGCAGCCAGGAGCGTACAAAGGCAAATGCACAATTGACGCGGCCTTGAAAAATTAAAAACTTAACGTCGAAAAATGGAACTAATTGGAAAGGCGGAGGAGATTTGAGCCATTTGTATGAGCTATACATACACAATCATAAATTTATATCAAAAATACCCTTAGATATACATGATATACGTCAAATTCTACCAGATCGCGTCACAGAAAACAAAAATTTCCCGGAGAAGCATGCCCCTGGAACAACTCTATAAAATATTTGCCTAACTGCCGTAGTTTTTTTCCGTCGAAATATTTTTAGGTTCATAGTGCGTCTCGTTATCGGTTATAAGACTCATATTTGGAATGTAGCGGGGTGTAGTTAAAGTTCTGAGATTGGTGCCGCGAGACCTACAGGTGCTAGTAAATTATAGGGGTTTGGGGCATGCCTCCAGCTGGAAAACGTTCTATTTTTGTATGCTCTGATGTGCATTTTAGAGTTGTTTGACGCAATTGTTTCTATATGTTTTACAAGTATTTTCTTGCGCAATTCGTCCCCTCAAAATGTATTTCGAATATAATTTGTTTTTCTTTTGCTTTGTATCAACAACGTTCCTTTCACATATGTCCATGTTTACTGCAAGGGAATCTCCCATCTGCAAACAATTGTTCAGTTATATATGGCAGTCAGTTATCCTAACCGTGTTCTTGGCGTCTGTTACCAGTACTGTTACAATATCAACATTTTTAGATCATATCACCACGGAAGTTATGATTCTCCGGATTTTTCAGTCGCTATCCGGATCTGCGGTTTAAATGTACAATCTCCGGATTTTCCATCCATCCAAAATGTTCATGATTCAACAGCTATACTTTCACAGTTTATCAGCTATTTCCCGAATTGGTCCTGATACGCTCTCTAGTCAGAGGAATATATACAAGTGTCGAATCACTTGGGGTCATCCGTGTAATGCACTGACTGAATATACCATTAACACCTTCTACGCCTTGCACAACAAGTTAGAGTTTCCCCATTTTGTGACAAGCGAAGTCGGTAGCGACACGCACCCACTGACCTCGATCGACGGTTTACCTCTTGAGACGTTGCTGTCAATCAATTTTGACATGGCTGGTGGAAAATGCGTGTAACAAACTACACGCGGTGTATAACAAGTACACAGGAATCAACTTACTAGTATTGTTTTGTGTGGTTTTTGTGGCTTTTTATGTACACAGCCAGATGAAATGTCAAAATCGTAAAAAGGGCTGGTAAGGTCAGAGAAGGCTCGGATTAAATAAAATAAGTGACCGAAAGTGGTGGTACATTGCCCCGGGGTACTTTCGTCAGGACCCGTTTATATTACACGTCTACCTAAATTGCCTGCCAAAATTAATATTGCAAAAGCTCATAGTTCCTAAGATCTAAATATGTGTATTTTCATCATCCAGACAGCTTATTACAGAAAATCGTGACAGTTGCGGTATTTTTTCACTGAGAAAAAAGTCATATCCCATTGAATACTATGGTATTTATATCTATCAAGGCACAACACTCCAATCCACCTTAATGTCAATGTTTTCCCTCGCTACCCAATTCTTTCGAAAAAGTCATGTTTCATTTCTCTACGCAACACGAAATGAATAGAAACACCGAGCGCAGAACAAATGTTTGACATGCATTTTGACAGGTCAATCTATTGACGTTCAGTTATCATTGGCCAACAGTTACACGCTGGCAAACTCGGGACAATCAGACCTGATCAAGCAGGCTCTCAAAAGGCCACGTTGATGCGCTTTAAATTGATCAAGTCCAGGTAAATGCTTGTCATTTTCAACGGGGCGAGAAAGGTCAAGACGGTACAACACAGACGAACATTTGATTCGGCGCAAAGTGGAGTTTCTCTAACTTGTTGTGCAAGGGTAGTAAGGACATAATTAGTTCCTTCAGTGGCATAACGAAAAGCGTAATGCAGCAATATCTGTCATTTCTTTAATTGGCCAACCTAACTGAAATAGCAAGTAAGAGGAACCTTGTGTGTGGTACCACTATAACAGCTGATGCTGTGCACGTTGATTATAACGTGTAGAGTTGACTTTGTATTTGCATTTAGAACTCATTTGTATAGAAAAGTAAGAGCACTTTCATAAAAAACAGTTGAGGTTGAAACTAAACCAAGTCTTTCTAATCGAATAACTATGCTAATTTATTATTTTCTATAACTATCAAAAAATGAATAAAGTTTTATTAATTGAATGAATATTTTACATTTTGGCTTTAAAAAGGTATTGTGGAAATCAAGTCGCATTCTCCAAATTTCCATTTAAAATGCTCTTCGCGCATTTAAAATCTTAAATTTTAAAAATCTCAGGATTTTGTGTTACAAAGTTTTGGCAGGCCTGTATATACATCGTTCATTTACTGATAATATACCGATAATCTCTATTAGATTGGTTACTAAACTATTAATTGCTACTTTCGGTATTCTCCGTCATAGGCGTCTGCTGTTTTCGTTATATTTCGGAATGCACGTTATGGGACGGCTTTTACTCGGACCTCATGTAGACGCTTGTTTACGTTATAAGACATTAATGAGCATTAATTTGTACAGGATCAAATCCCTTCAAAAATAGCGTATTACTTAAACTTAAGTAAAAATCACTTAATGTTTATCAACGCTTACATATTTATCAATATGTTGTCAATATACGGATATTTTGCCCATTTACAGCCTTGCAAATGGTACTACTTTTATCGCGCTGTAATCTGGAGCTCTTTGGTTTCTAGTAGAAATTCGTTGTTTGCCAGAAGTCCCACTTAGGACCAAAAATTATCGGTATTGTTGACTTAATTCTGCGAAAAGTTCATCGCTAGTCGGAAATCAAAACTGATAAATTTAAATTTAAATTTCACACGAGAAACATAAAAAAAGCATGCAATATAAAACACGTCATCAAATTTTACGTTTAAATTGACTCAATAATTCAACTGGTTCTGACTCCACCCCATGCAATAGATTTTTTTATTTCAAATATTCCGCGTTAAAAATGCCAGCGTCGACTAGATTCCAAAATATAATGAAATTTACTGCTCATTTGCAATCACAAATCAAATGTTATTGCACAATTCATGAAAATATTGAATCCATTTCATTACATCATCACAAAATGCATCACTTTTATGAAAGCCATACGATACGACATGTTCGCATGCAACTGCAGGTTTTATTCAATATGTCTAATGCTCCTGCTTATCCCATTGCTTACTAACTGACCAGTTTGCTGTTTCCATAATAAAGTTAACACATATAAACAAACAACGTTCTTGTTATACGACTGTTGCTATTACATTTATATCATCATGATCACGTTGCAGTATTATTTTCTAATAAGGAAATTTGGAACTACTTTTACGAAGATAGGTTATATATTCACCATAACAAATGATCACAAATGCTTACATATTTGGGCAAATAGAGGATCGCTGATAGACGACCGAAACATCGGTATTTCATCCATTTCAACTATTATATGGTTATCGCATTTTGTAATGTCTTTGAAGTAAATATTATCAGAAAGTAAATGGATTCCTATGTTCACCAGTGTATCATATACAACATGGATTTTTACCAATGACAATATTTCATATTATTTATTTCAAATATCCGCCTATAACAACTGCAGCGTAGGGCAGATGCCAATACCTAGTTGAATGCATTGCTACTGTACATTACCAAACAAAAATCACAACGTGATGTATGCAATTGTATCACATAATCAAAGCCGTACAATACATGTACGACACGTTGTCATGCCATTGTAGTTTGTATTTCAGATCATTGCTAATGCTCCTGGTGATCTTGATCATGTTGAACTACCCGAAATTCAGTTCGTTTGCTTAATAATTTGAAAACACATACATAAATTATACGCCTACGGCAAGCTGGACAATGAAATTCTATCAATTTTTGGCAGCGTGTTATTTGCAGCAGAAGATATTAACACGTAGTTATACGTCTGTAATGGTTGTCTATCATGTCTATTAGCGATCGTCTGTTATGAAGATAGGGTAAACATTCACCATAAATGTAATTGCAAATGCTGATATATTTCTGCAAAAAAGATCATCACTAGTCGGCGACCAAAACTTTGTTATTTCATTTATCATTTTAGAATTGATTCGAAACCCGATGTAGTTGTGAACGACATTATTTCTCAGAACTAATTAAATGTAGTTGTTTGTATAAAAAGTTAAAAACACTTAAAACTTGATTGATACACGAATGCCTGTCTTAATACATTTCTATTAATTATTAGCCGCATTTTGCTCTAAGAAATATTTTACCAGAACTCGGCTTCAATTTTAAATTTGACGGGAAAGAAAATAAAAAAACACATAAAATATCGTAATCTCGTTTAGAAATAAAATTGGTTCCTTTGTTGACCAGGGTACCAAATTCTATCCAATGTAAGTGTGATTTACATTATTTCTGATTTTTGATTTCCGCCAATAACAAATCCGACACATGCTTGATTCCTAAACATAATTAAATTTATCGCTAATTTATAACCACAAATCAAGTTATTGCACAATTCGCAGAAACATGAAATGCAGTTCATTACATCACAGCATGATGCATGCAAATGTCTCATCTTAATCAACGTCGTATAATACGACAAGTTCGCATTCCACTGCAGTTTGTTTTCACCACTTTCAAGGCTCCTGGGAATCCTACGATCACTTTGAACAACCGGAAACTTAGCTGTTTGCATAACTAGATAAACAAGAGGGCCAAGATGGCCCTATATCGATCACCTGAGTAATGGCCATTATCGAACTTCTTCGAAATCGTATGGTCATGTACAATCTGTGCAAGTTTAGTTAAGATTGTTCAAGAAATGTGGCCTCAGTTGTTTAACAACATCCTTTTATTCATGTATAGTGTTGTATTCTTTTGTAATGTTGTTCTTTGTTTCTGTGTGTGTTTGTGGTTGACTGTCGTCTTTGAATGATACTTTTCCTGTTCGATATTTTAATCCATATTGATATAAAGACAGGAACAAAGTTTTGTAAAGATCAAATGCAAAATGAAGGTGCTAGAGTGTAACCTCTGGGACATGGCCAAAGGTGACCCTAGGGCTACATGTAATATATGAGAGCTGTGTTCCTTGTGGTTTCAGAGATTTTTTTAAATCTTTCCCTATGCAAGTCTATGTAAAACATGTGACCCCTGGGCCAGAGCCAAATGTGACCCGAGGATCACCATTTTAATAAACTTGGTAAAGGAGCATAAGCTCATAGCAAATGCAAAATATTAAACCTCTGGCTCTTGTAGTTTCAGAGAAGAAGATTTTATTATTTTTTTCACTATATAAATCTATGTCAAACTGTGACGCCCGGGACGGGGTCAAATTTGACCCCAGGGTCACCATTTAACAGACTTAGTGGAGGACCATAGGCTTATAGCAAATGTAAAATAAACCTCTGGCTCTTGCAGTTTCAGAGAAGAAGATTTTTTAAAGTTTTTCCCTATACAAGTCTATGTAAAACTGTGACCCCCGGGGCGTGGCCAGATGTGACACCAAGCTCACCATTTGAACAAACTTGGTTAATGACTATAACCTTGTAGTAAATGCAAAATAGTAAACCTCTGGCTGTTTTAGTTTCGGAGAAGAAGATTTGTTTCCCCCTATATAAATCTATGTAAAACTGTCACCCCCGGGGCGGGACCAAATTTGACACCAGGGTCACCATTTGAACAAACTTGGTAGAAGACCATAAGCTTATAGCAAATGCAAAATATTAAACATCTGGCTCAGGCAGTTTCAGAGAAGAAGGTTGTTTTATGTTAAGTTTTTCCCTATACAAGTCTATGTAAAACATGTGACCCCTCGGGCGGGGCCAAATGTAACCCTGGGTCACCATTTGAAAACAACTGGTAAAGGACTATAATCTAATAGTAAACGCAAAATATCTAACCTCTGGCTCTTGTAGTTTCAGAGAAGAAGATTTTTTTTTCCTATTTAAGACTATGTAAAACTGTGACCCCCGGGGCGGGGCCAAATTAGACTTCAAGGTCACCATTTGAGCAAACTTACTAGAGGACCATAAGCTGATGCTACATGTAATACATTAAACCTCTGTGCTTTGATTTTTTAGAGAAGATTTTTTAATGTTTTTTTCCTATATAAAAACATGCAAAATCTCAATAAACAAATCTTGGATCCCCCGGGCAAGATCTTTTTTGACCCCGGCAATCATTTTAAAAGAAAAACGGTCGAAATCTGGCAAGCGGTTCTTGAGAAGAAGATTTTTTAAGGTTTCGATTATATATACTAATGGCGGCCATATTGGATATCACACTGACCTAATTTTAACAAATCTAAAAAAAGCATTCATCTACGGATCAACCATGTGAAGCTTGGTCAAAATTGACCTCGTGGTTTCTGAGGAGAAGTCGTTTGAAGCAAACGTTAACGACGACGGACGACGGACGCACGATGGTCGACGACTCGAAGAGTGATTCCAATAGATCACCTTGAGCCTTCTGATCAGATGATCTAAAAACACTTAGAAACATGATAAATATTATAATTTATTGGCAATACTAAACAGATAAGTAATAATAATTGACTGTACAAAATTGTATTACTTTCGAAATTGTATCTGCAAAGTCACTGAGTAATGGCTTTGTGGCTGGAAGATATTTTTTATATTCATATATACATGAACGTTAATGTGTTATACTTATGTTTAAGATATAGGACATAATTTACGGTGAATTATCGTGTAATATATCACGGTTTGGAGAAGGGCTCGTGAAATTATTGTTTACAATCATGACAATTGAACGACAAACCGTGATATATTACAAGATAATTCACCGTAAACGATGTTCTATTTCTATTCTAATAGCCCTACAATGTGAAAATAATGCACACGTCTGAAATCTTTCGCACTGATTTGTTTACTCTCCTAACGTTGCAAACGTTACAGTGATATATTTCGCATTGCCTTGCTTATTCTCCTAACGTTACAAACGTTACAGTGATATATCGTTGAATATAACGAGATATTTTAAACGAGGCTATATAGTCGGGGTTTATTAGAATGCTTATTAATGCTGTATTGTTTGTTAAAGAATATAACCTGGAACATGCTTTTGATTGACTGTGGTCCTTGAATGCTACATTTCCTGTTCGAAATTTATGTCTACTTCTTCTTTCAAAAAGATGTGGTAAACAGTTTTCTAAAATGTGATCGAAAACAGAAAAAAAGACAAACTTACACTATTAAAATGGCGTAACATCTGTTTTCACATTAATTGTTTGATGTACACATCTCGTAGCAAAAGAGACAGCTTAACTATGTCTTGAATATTCTTGTTTTAACAGATAAAATCATATGTATTAATTAACATAACATTTCAACTGATCTTCAATAATTTAATGCGAATTGTACGTTTTATACATTAAAATTATGCAGCTTAGCTCCTATATAATTGTTATTAATCTATGTGCAAGTGGTTGCAGATGGCCCAATTCATTTCCCTCAGTGCTGTATTCAGTGCTGTATTCATTATACGTTCGTTACATATGTTCATTGTTAAATTTAGGTGTTCGTTGTTAGATTTTATGGCATTACTCAGTGATCGTAAACTAAACAATTGTACTTGTCAATACCATTTATAAAGTTGTATATCTTTGATATATGAGTTACACTTTCAATTCAAAGTAAAATCAATTCCGTCTGACTTTACTTTTCCAAGTCAGACATGAACAAAACTATACTATAGTTCTTAGTGCCTTGCTTTCCACTTTGACAATGATGAACTCAGGTTACCTTCACTTTGTACGGCCGAAAACGAAACATAAACAATTGTACTGTTTATTTATTTATATGTGCAGTAATAATTTTGTTAAAAGCTTTGTTACCATGCAAAGCTTCTCGTTATATATATGTGTGCTGCTGATATGTTTCTGCGAGTAGATCATCCTTGTCGTCGACCAAAAGATGCATGTAGACGTTAGATAAATTTTATAATAATACGTACCGAAGAGGGGACTCTTTTTCCTTCTTTCTATATTTTTATTTTATTTAGTTTTATTTCACTCTATTGGTCACTTTCTATATTTTAAATCAGTCATTTGACTTTTCAGTTTCAACATGTTTATTTGCAAATGTTTAATCCCATGTAGTAATAACGTGTTACACGAACGATATTTATTTTTTATGTAAGCTTATAATTCCATGTGTGTAAAATATTGGCAAAGCATATGGTTATATTAGTTATTTGGTTTGGTAAACAGTATATTATTTAAAATTTAGTCCGCCATTATATACCATAATGGCTGTTTATTGTGGGCAGAACACCGAGTTATAGGTTGGTCGGTACTTGCCGTTATTTTCTAACGTGTATCGATCATTCGACGTTACGTATTTCTAATTAATTTTACGAATTTGTTTCGAATGAGTCTAATCAGGAAGTTAAGTTTGCAACAGTTACACATTATTTTATTTAATGAGCTGATGAAAAGCTCAAAATAAAATTAATGATGTTTTCTGCAGATACGAAAGTAAATGGTAAATTTAAAACTGAAAATTGTATAATTATAAAATAACAACTTTACGTGGCTTGATGTACACACTTCTTAGTTGCTTTGAACAAGATGTATGCATTAACTCGTTAGTTATTGATATTTAAGTTTGTTTGTTAGAGATTATAACCTGGCGAGGATGTCTTTATTTACACTGTCCCGTTTATCTGAGTGACAATAGGGTAAGAGTGAGATTTGGTGTACCCTAGAGCCTGGTTTAAAGACCCGCCGGTCTTTTTTGCCACTATCCGTTCCATGCCGGTATGCCTATTTTCAACCCTTTGTCCTCTCTTGCTTTTTATTCATCAATGCAGTTGTTCTTTGTTTCTGTGTGTTTATGGTTGACTGTCGTCAATGAATGCTACATTTCCTGTTCGGTTGATATATATACTTGTACGTGGCGAAGTAAATGACAATTGATTGAGCTACATGTATTTAGATAGTGACGTGTTTTATTACAAACCCAAACTGAACACCTGAGACTGAGTCACTGTGCGGAATGTGAGCATGGATTACTTTCAGAAATGTTCCGTTTAGTAATGTTGCAAAAGCGGTACTCCATTTCCTTATACACGATTAATTTACCAGAGGCTTTATCAGAATACGATTAAAGAAAACATTTAAGTCTATCAAGTGGCATATGCAATAATTAAATAAACTAAGTTTGTTTGATTAAAGGACACTCATTTCTTGACATATCCTGTCTGAACGGACAAATTCCTTTGTATAACCCCATAAGGACCATGATTAGTATTCAAGCTATGGTAGTCAATTCGAAAACCATTTAACGAAATTGTTTCACCTAAAGGATAACACAATAGCAAAGTTAAAGTAATAATCAAATCAGTGATTGTCTTGTCGAATGGCTCATATAGACTATAATAATAATACTAATAGTAATAATAATAATAATAATAATAAATGCTTTATTTAATGATGGTAACTCAATCAGTTTACAACAATTGTTCTCCCTTGAGGCCATCAAATGAAGAAACATGTAACAGACACACATGGTTATATACATACATTATTATATAATTCTGAAGAGTTTCCTGTTGTAATATCAAAAGTCTCTATATATATATATTTTAAAGTTATTTTAACATGTTTAAAGTACTTAACCAAATGCAAGCAAATTAAAATTAACTAGTATTACCCAAAAGATAGGAATAATATTACTTTTTAAATTCTTTGATATGTTTGACTTGTCGCATTGGAGGTGCGATCGAGTTCCATATGACAGCACCAGAATAACGAATACTTTGTTTGTATGTATTTAGCCTATGTTTCGGGACGATTAGCTCACCATTTGAACTGGTCCTTAATTTATAAGAGGAATGAACCTTTTGAAACAAAGATGCAAGATAGTCTGGAGCAAGATTATTGACGCATTTGTAAACCTGCACTACTTTATGAAATTGTATTCGATCATGGACATTTAACCATATAAGCTCTTTAAATAAGGGTTTTGAAGATGCATCATATGGCTTATTAAGGATGATCCGAGCATTTTTTGGATTCTATTTATATTGTTGCTAGAGCAATTTCCCCAAATAGTGTCACCATAATCCAAAATTGGTTGTATATATGCATTGTAATACATAATTCTTGTTTCATGTGTGAGAAATTTCTTGATTTTGCACAAAAGATAAGTTTTGTTTGTTAAAGAAGTACAAAGATTATCAACATGGACGTCCCATGACAGGTTTTTATCAATATATACCCCTAATAATTTTTGACTCTGTACATTTTCTATTGCTGTACTGTTAACATATAATTGTTTTACTTCATTATTAATTTAGACAACTTTTGAGATGTACCTATAATCATATATTTTGTTTTCATTTTATTTATTAACATTTTATTTTGTAGCCCATTGCTCTGTTTGATTGAGACTAAGCTGGCTATTTTCTTGTATAATATCAAGATTAGGACCAGACGTAGACAATGTTACATTATGGACTATGGATATGGACCAGAGTAAAATAATCTGCCTGCCTCATTAAACTGAATGAAAGAATGGTGTTTAACGGCACGTCGTCACATAAATAGGTCATAGTGTGCGCAAAAACTGACGAAAGATGAAGAAATGAAGTAGTAATTCAAAATTAATGTAAATATAACAAGATAAAACTATTTACAAATAATGGATGATATGGTAGTAATATAAACTATGTATACATGTAAATCAACAAATGCTCGTCAACGGTAGATATATATAATAACCTATTATAATGATTTATAAAGTCTGATTTTTTTCAAGAAATCTAAAACCAGACTAAAATCTATAGTATCAAATAGCTTTTTCATAGTATTAACATTGTAGTATCTTTGCAGTATTGGATCAAAGTCTAAACATTCCAACAAGATATGTTTGATCGTTAACGGTGTAAAACAGGGTATACATTCTGGTAATTGCTCACCTTGTAATAAGTATGAATTAGTATTACGTGTATGCCCTGCCGTGCTCCGGGCTAAAACAACTTCTCGACAAATGGATCTACTAGAAAAACGCCATTCCCCGAGTAACGGATAAATGTGTGAATACAACTTTCAAAATCAGTATAAAGTAATTTGCCATTAGGTATAATTATGTAAGTCTAAGGCTGCCGTAGCAGCACTATCAGCTTCTCTACCATTACCACGTACTCCTACTTGGCTTGGAAGTCAGCAGAAAATAATAACATTATCAACTCTATGAGAATTGTACTTTTCTAGAAGTTGAAGCGCAACTGGGTTATCATGTTTCATATTACCCAGTGCTTGATGAGATGAAAGGGAATCAGAAAATATTACGAAGTGTCATCATAAGATTCGTGAATATAACTTAAGGCAAGTTCAATTGCCTTAATTTCAGCTGAAAAGATAGACGACTTGTCAGGCAGGCGGCTCTTTATACTGTGTTTGTGAACAACAGCTGCTGCAGCTCCCTTATCTCCATCTTTAGAACCATCTGTTTATATATGTTGAAAGTTACTGTTCGATTTAATTTCAATAAATATGCTTTTAAAAACAATAGGATCTGTACTGGATTTGTTTCTGTTCAGACAAAGATCAACCATAATTGTTGGTGTTGCCAAAGTCCACAGTGGAAATTTTGAAACCATTTACGTGGACGCCGCTTTATCTTTAAGACCCCAAAGTCGCATTTATGCCGGAAGTAAGTAACAAACGACTAGTAGGTGTAGTGTCGATATATGCCACAAAGTGACTTTTTATTCACAAGAGTGTGAATGTGTTTAAAGTTCAAATAGTAGACATTGCATGAAACATTGTAATATTATGTAACACATATTAATTTCCGTTAATTGCATAATGAAACTGATATAGAATAAAGCATTATAAAATTAGATGTACTAAATATTATTATGCAATACTACGTATCCGAAGTTGTTACACGATTTGTCGTTAATTGGAAATAACTGTTTTTATATTAAAAACATTAATGGTGTTTATATAATCTTTAATTAGCTATGGCGATTTTCGCCTATTCATGGAGATTAGACGTAGAATAAAGTCAATACGAGGCTATGATATAGTGTGCATTTATATATTTATTATTTTTTGTAGGGTGCTAGGTTGGGGCTTGTGGCGGTTTTAGAATGTTCCACTCCGACTGGCTGTTGTAAAACACAGAGCCTGAATGGGATATGTTACAGATAAACCCTGGTGATGATGGAAACCCGCCCCGCTGTTTTAATAAGCCAATGGTATTCGTTTGTGTTATAAACACTGAAGCGTGTACTAGGTTTATTAACCGGGGTCCAGGCCGTATGTACAGAGAACAAACGCTTTGCAAAAATATCCAATTACTTCGCAATTAGATTATGTATGCGCATTGTTTATTATGGGAAGTAAGTAACAAACAACTAGTAGGTGTAGTGACTTTTTATTCACAAGAATGTGAATGTGTTTAAAGTTCAAATAGTAGACATGTAATATTGCATGAAACATTGTAATATTATGTAACAAATATAAATTTCCGTTAATTGGATAATGAAACTGATATAGAATAAAGCACTATAAAATTAGATGTACTAATATTATTATGCAATATTACGTAATCTAAGTTGTTACACGATTTGTCGTTAATTGGAAATAACTGTTTTTATATTAAAAACATTAATGGTGTTTATATAATATTTTATTAGCTATGGCGATTTTCGCCACTCTCATCAGACAATTTGACTGATGAAATCGCCATAAGAAAGGGTAAAAAGCGAATGACCTTGGCATATATCGAACACAAAACAAAAAAAGAAAACCAAACCAATTAATTACGCGTATTTTATGCTGATGTTTTAGCGAAATGCACATTATACCTTAACGCGTCTGAACGATCGTACATGAACCCATAATTCATATACATTAAATCACTAAGCAAAAACTAATTATTATACGTTGAACCTCTCGTAAAGTGGTATTCCGTCGAATGTACGACTTCAAAATGTCTCTTTCAAGTGGACCTTTGGAAACGGCCGAACACGACACATACGAAATATAGGTATACCCATGTAGTTTATAAACAAGAACGACCCTACATGAACATATGGTAAGGTCACTCCCCGTGTGTACGAATACAACCCCACATGAACCCATGGTGGGGTCAATATTTGATAATGAGTCTAGTTGGAATGCAACCCGCTCATAAGTTATCAATGAAATGAACGCATGGAAGATTACTTTGTATGTTCCGTGTTATCTTTATCTGTAATGTTGAGCGACTATGTAATGAAGGCCGTGAACCCACTGGCCTCTATTTATTGCTGTATGTATTTCGTGAACGCATTTGACCGCAACTGTCCCCAGTGTCGAATAATGCCGTCGGACACGTTGTAAATAGCTCCACCGCCGACTCTGTAAACGGCTAAAACAGCATGTCTGAAAAAAAGTAGACTTTCCGCTGAGCGATGCTACAAATTGTCTACATATCAAAAGGTATTGTTTGACACCTGTTGTCAGAAGGACGCAATAATATGGCTTTTTCACATTAAGCGTAGGATTTATTGCCCATTTTAATTAATTAAAACAAATAATCATGTTTTACCACGAATAACTCAGACATACATTTATAACGTTTATTCGAGCTTGTTCGTGTAGTGAACCACTATAAACATCAAGAGATAATTAATTGGAATGAACAATGCTTTCTAAGTTATGTGTGACACAGAATGGAGATAATGCGAACATGTGTTTTAGAACCTCAAATAACTCAAACAGAATTATTGTGTATACATTTCTAAAGTGCCTATCATCAGCTTGTTCAGGGGTAGGACCCCAGCCCTTCCATTCATATTCATTTTGTCATTTTTTGTTCATGCTCATTAAAGGTCTTCATCATGACCCCTGCATTGTTTCGGGTGTCATTTCGCTCACATCACTGAAAGCAGTGGCAGAAAACAATAAACGTGACCCCAGCGTAATTGGAGTGTTTACAATAGAACTTGCAGCAACTCTGCAGTTCAGGGTTAGAAGGTCCTAGGCCCATTCTCCATATTTTATCTCGATGTACATGGAGGATGAGCCTGGCATCTTCATGCCTGTTAGGCGCCATATAATCTAGCGTGTTAGTGCACCTTAAAACCCAATTCAATTCAATTCAGGTAATGAACCATTATAAACAGCAAGAAATAATTAATTTTAATGAACATTGCGTCCTTGGTTATGTATGACACAGAATGGATATAATGCAAACATGTGTTTTAGAAATGGTTATTCAATGGCTCCAAAATTTACCCAGTGTTCCAAGAAGGGAATTCTTTTGGGAATTATGAGTCAGGACCCTGTACATGTGACTTCTAAATCTCTGTATAAATAATGTTTATGAAAAAATAATTTTCTCTTTATTTTTACCTACTGAATATTTGGACCTACCGGAAGTTGACCGGGTGGCCATTTTTAATCAAAGATACGGTAATGATAATATACTCTAATGACCATTAATTGTACAATTAACTGAATTAGGTGGAGGTTAACGATTCCCATGGACATCTTTGAACATTGAACTGTCTGCTGCCACTCACAGACAAAGATAAATGGCTATTAACTGACACCTGTTGATAAGATCACAGACTGTATGAGCTCTCGAATTTTGGAAAGATTCAGAGAAGTGTGAGATCTTAAAATGTTACAATTATCAATGAAATTGATATTTAATATTTTCAAATATATGACATAATTATATTTTGGGGATTGTGTCTAAAAGGACGTGACTTAGATCTACAAACTCAATGGCCCGTATATTTGATATTACCTTTTCTGATATCATGGAGTCGACTGGCATTCATACGCTTATAAACGATTTGTGTGCATTAGACCCACCTGTTATTTTGCCGATTAATGAGTTAACACTGTCATTCATGATGACGTATTCAGTTGTTTTTGCCTTCGAGGCCAAAGCCTTTTCTACTATTTCGGACAGTGAGGCCGTGACTCTTTGAGTGACGTTATCTGTTATTTTCCGTATTAAAGGGAGTACATCAGGATTTTCATTGGAGTCTAGGTGTCCGACTTAAAATTGACAAATATTAATATTTTTTATTCTATATGACCAAAACATCATGAATGATCCTACACATTATCTATTATTTGCAAAGAAATTCCTTCTGCACAGTAATACGTGCTATCCTAAGTGACGCACTAGGGTTAATTTCAGCATTTTTTGGACCGTTCCAAGCCGGTAGTCCTATTGTCAACCCTTTTGAGTTTGAGATGTCGTTTGCTTTTATTATTATCTTTGCCTTCCCGTTTGTCTGTTTGCATGTTTATTTCTGTGTTTTGTGGTTGACTGTCCACCTTGAATGCTACTTTCCCTGTCCGATCTTTTTATATTTCTTTATATGGCGAAACGGAGTACATTGGTGTCTTCATTTTAATCTACTTATAATCTGCCTTCAGTGGCCCCAACCTTTGATTTTATCGAAATATATTTGATTAGATATGCATAACATATCGTTTGTATATTTTTGCGGGGTTTAAATATGTGTTTAAGACGTAAAAATATCCATATAGTACGAACGCAGATCCTGACCAAAAACATAAGAGACGCCTTCTCTGTGAAGTCATAATTTATTCATCCCAAATCTCGCGCCATTGTTCAGTTATACGTTCACTGTTTAGCGTGATAAATTAAAGTAAATTATTAGCCGCAATAATTGCATTATCTTAAGTTGTTCATGCTTATGATGGAGCGGTAACACTTATCTCTCTTTATTTATATATCCGTTGAAATGAAAGCATGTGGTTTAGACGTAGCGCATTCTAAATTGGTAAAGTGGTGGATGGCCTATAATCCTTAAATAACACACCATTACATTTGGTCTATTATGTCAGATGGATACAAACTTATTATCAACGTATCTGCAACATACGTGTCTGCAACAAGCGTCTTTACATGTGATTATGTAGAAGCATGCATATTATAAGTCAAAATATATTGGGTACCACAGCTACGAGAGTTTGATTGTGGAAGCTTAGTTTTTGATGTGTCTTCATGCATTCCAAATATATATATACATTAATTGAATCAAATGTGTTTCAGTCATAAATATTGCTTAACAAATGCTTGGTTCTTGGGATTATAGTTTGTATATCAATTATTCAGCATAATTTGTTTACCAAATGTAGGATGTGATGTTTTATTATAAAATGTACACCGGAAAATGGCCCAAACTCAGTTCAGTAATTAGTGGCTATAATGCATTTACAACATTGAATTTAAAGTTCATTGATATGGATTATTCAGAATTGCTCCTACTTGCTAAATGTAGCAGATGGTGAGTGTTATGTATTTTCATGCACCGTTTTTTCTCTATCGACTAATTCCGTATAATCAGATAAACTTCGGCACGCCAAGTCGGTCATCACTGTAGACGACTTCAGCGCCACTATGAAAGCTATACAGATTACAGTCGGTAATTTCTGCTACAGTCGATCTTAAACAAATAATCAACAATTTGATAACATCTTTAATTTCAGTTGGAATTGAAATATATGACTACTGTTAGTAATGCGCAAATTGATGTCTTATGATATTTTTTACCTTAGTGTAGTTGATTAAAGTGTAATGTTTAGTTTGTGTTTATTAACCGTTAAAAATGTATTAGTTTTAAAAGATGCTCGTCATACATACACTTAATAAAGCATAAAACAGCTATTGACGACATTTACTACAACTTTGTTGTTATTACAGCTTCTGCTTAGTCTGATAAGGATATCGGAGAGGTATCCAGTATTTACATCTTAACTTCTGGTGCTGATACATGGCAATGTAAAAAAATGACCATATATGATTCACTATATTCAAATAATATCCTCCCTAACTGTTATTTAAGAACATATAGCACTAAAGATACATACGTAATATGTGTGCATTAAGGCGACAGACGCATCTATTTAATGATGGTCAAGGGACTAACAAGTGTAAGTATGTACATTAAGTCTTCTGCATTATTTGAATATTAAACATCATCGATATTGCGTTGGTAGAACTACATAAAGAAAATTCCAAAACAAAGCTTGACATGCATTTTGTACTCTTAATGTTTATGATGAGTATCATTTTCGTCCATAATCCCATCCGTTTCATCTGCCTCTTTTCTATGAATGGTGATATCGAAAATCATGTATATAAACACTTTTTTTGTTCACAATATTTCTTATATATTATTACTCAATCCCCGATTCTTCCGTATAAGTTGATATTGCATATCACATTGATTCTTCTTATACACGTGTGACACCATCCAAGGGGAACATATCTTGCTATACTACACAACGACGAAACTCATTCCCACTGGTGACACTTGAACCTGCTTCCTCCGGATTTCTTATCCAATATATACATGTATACACATTTTTCGAAAAGTCAAGATTATTAAGTTATATATTCATATTACCTCTAAGCATATGTATTTATAACAGTATCACACTAATATTTAAGAATTGTATGTCTTGCATGCATTGGTATTATCATAACAGCTAGAGATGAAACTACATAACCATTGAAAATCAGCTGTTCGTCCTACTTGTGCGTATTACATTGTTTGATATTATATAAATACGTATTTGTTTAACAGCTTTAAACTGTTGTTTACAGTTATTTTCCTAATTCTTCATATGCAAAACTTCACGTTTGAACACCGATACAACGATACAAAGGTATGCTAAACTCTAGTATAATTAAGATTTTTACAATCCAGAGAAGATCTGATAAATTAATTAAGTACTGCATAACTGATACACATTGAGCGAAGCCGAATGGACCATATGCAACCGTGTTACATTTATGATACCATAAACCGTGACGAAATGGGAATATATATTGAAACTCTAGTAACCAGACACACTTAAGTATTAATATTGACAATGCAATAACGTTACGTAAATTCTAACGTTTAAAAACAAGAGTATGATAATGGACCTTTGGAAACGGCCGAGCACGACACGTACGAAATATTGCAGTCTCGGTTTGATTGAGACTGTTCATGAGCGGTAGTGAAATATGCTAGCTACCGCTTACGCCCTCTAGCCCCGGGTTGAGCAGAACTCAATATTCATAAAATCTGTGGTACACAATTTTAACCATCCCGAAGATGGCATGCATACGGCGGTGGACATGGAGTTATATGCTTCTCCATGTCGTACGGCGTATGATCCCAGTATCTAATAAAATTAAATGCCCTGAAGAGCGAAATAAACATAATGGAATTTAGTTGGGAGCAGCGGTTATGAAGCCTGCGTATCACAAGTAACAGTCAAAAAGACTAAATTAAAAAGAAGACTACATATCCTATAAGTGGTTAAACAATACCCAGAGCCTTTTATCGGCCGGAGTAGTGGAACCACCGAATCAAAAATTATGTAAGAAAACAAAAGAAATTGAAAATGTACCACCGATAACTAAATATAAGTATCGGACTCAGCGTTCTCCAAAGATCGAATGAATAACAGTACTGATTCCAAGCGCGGGGAGACGTTTTACTGCCGCCACACTGCACAAGCAACGCCACTGTGCTATAAAAAAGCGAAAAATAGACTAAGACAGTGTTGTATTTATTTAGGAAATCATGTAACAAATCTCCAGTAATCAGACCTCATCCTTAAACACATGTGTTACTTATACCATGTTGAAGGATTTGTACTTTTCCTTGTGATCTTGAATTAAAGCACTCGAAGCTTTCTTGTTTCACCTCTTTATCAATCTGATTGACGAGGAAGCAGACAACATTTTCGTTTGAACAGATCCTTTGTATAATACTGCTTCTATAATTCATAGCTATGCGCAGCATGTTCTCCGACCCCATACTGTCAAGGAAACTGATCACCTCAGACATTTTCTAAACATTCTTTATCTTAATAAGGGCATATATTTTACTGATATTATTTATTTCTAAATATTCCAAAAAAATGCGAAAATAATATAATTTGTTATAAGTTCAAAAAAACAACAAGTCCATTACAACAAAATAGTGTCTGACCTTGATATAATAAATTACACTCCTAAGAAATGCGAGTGTAGAACATCTTAATTGTACTATATTCCAGCCAGTCATGTCATTACTGGTAATTTTGATATTATAGATAAAAATAATTGTCATGTGTTTTCTAATGGTCCGAAGTATAGATTGCCTTCTGTAATTGATTTCAAGGCATGCCGTGGTCAGATCGCCCAATCTTTGAGGATTTTAGTATTAAATGGTGTCGTAGAGAACATGCTGACCCTAACACCCATTCTGCTTGGGAACATACTATTTTAACCTCATAGATACACGTATTAATTTATATACAGCTAACTAACCCCTCCCTACTCCAACCTACTCATTTTGTTAATTTAAAATCGGGAATCCTGGAATTTCATAATAAATTTGTTTTAGTTCCTGCTGATAAGCAGCAAATATTATAATCATTGTTTGAAGCCTCCATTACGTCAATGTTTTATCTCAGGAACTTGGGAGTACTAATTCGTATACTCCAGTGCAATATATTGAAGATAATGTTGTTCCGACGCATATCACTCTGTGCACGATTTTCAAGGTTGGAATAGACGCAAAAAAAACAGACTTCCAACGGTGAACTGGATTCCCAATTTACACAAACAACTATATAAAGCCCGTTTTATTTCTAATTCTAGTTCTTGCACCACTACAAATATCTCCAAACTTTTAACATCGTGTCTTACTATCGTTAAATATCATGTCAAACAATATTGTGCTAAAGCGTATGAATACTCTGGTATTAATTTATTGTGGTCTATTCAAATTCAGGCGACGTTCTTGATAACATTTGCAATAAACGTCAAGCTTCATCTATACGTATCTTTTTTTACACTATATACAACTTTACCTCGCATCCTCTTTAAAGACAAGCTTATTGCTCTCATACAAAAACCTTTGCGAGGGAAAATACTACATTTTTCGGTCTGTAACACTATTAAGGCGTTTTTTACTAATAGCAGTCTGGACAATTACACTATGTGGACATGCCATGAAGTTTATGAATCACTTATGTTTCTATTATTTAAAATATTTTCGTCAAGTATGGATCTAACGGTTATAGACAAATTGTTGGTATCCCTATGTGTACGAACTGTGCACACATTGTCGCAGATTTGTTTTTATTTTGCTATGAAAGAGATTTCATGTTGAGTCTTTCATCAGATACCCAGGCAGATGTACATCTCTCGGTAACTGGATGACATATTGAACATTGCCAACACTTTTTTCTATAATGGTAAATAATATATTTATCCTAAAAAACTTCAACTTAACAAATCTAATATTTCTGATATTAACGCTTTTCTTCTCGATTTACATTTCTCTATTGAAAATGGTGAAATAATTAGCAAAATCTAGGACAAGGGAGATGATTTTAATTTTGATATTGTTAATTATCCCCATATAGATGGGGATGTTCAAGAGCAACTTCTTATGGGTCGATGTGTCTCAACTTATTCGTTTTTCTAGAGCTTGTACCCGAGTTGTGGAATTTAATTTTTGAAACGTGTGTATAACTAAAAAGCTACTCCATCAGGGCTACTGTTACCATGAACGTCTTAAAACCTTTCTAAGATTTTCTTATCTTAACCTGATCTTCTTACCAAATATAAAAGTAATTTAAGAACTCTTCTGCGACAAGGACCATCACAACTTGACTTCTGTGGTGATGAGATTTACATCGTAAGATCCTTGGTCATGATCACGTTCATACTATCTTGTTACTCTAGTTAAAATGTTTATATTGCCTATTGATGCTGCCTTGTTGGTTAGAGATTAGATCATGGCGGGGATTTCTTTATTTATACTGTCCTGTTTTAATGGGATGACAGTAGGGTAAGTGTGAGGTTTGGTGCACCCTAGAACCGGTGTAAACCCCCATTGGCCTACTTTGCCACTGACCATTCCAAGGCGGTAGCCCTATTGTCAACCGTTTTGTGTTTGTGATGTCGTTTGCATTTATTATTACTGTTGCCTTCTTGTTTGTCTGTTTGCTTGTTTGTTTCTGTGTTTTGTGGTCGACTGTCCTCCTTGAATGCTACTTTCCCTGTCCGATCTTTTTATATTTCGTTATCAGAAGATAATGACCCTATCATGATGGACCCATTTACAGTTCGCCACTTTGCTTTCCGCTTTAATTGTGCGATGATCGGACAGGCTGTGGACACTATGAAGACGTCTATCTGAAGCCCTTGTCTTGCTCACAGTGGTTTATTGTCTTATTGCTCTGGCTTCTGCGAAGTGATTGAGTACCTTCTTTGTACCTTCTTTGTGACTTTGTGGCTTTCTAGGCTATTTTGTTTTTGTATTTATATATACACGAGCATCTTTGTGCTTTACTTATATTGCCTATTAACGCTGCATTGATGGTTAGAGAAGGAGATTTCTTTATTTACACTGTCCCGTTTTATTGGAATGACAGTAGGGTAAGTGTGAGGTTTGATGCACCATAGGACCTGGTTTAATCCCCCAGCGGCCTTTTTCGCTACTGACAGTTCCAAGGCAGTAGCCTGTTGTAAACCCTTTTTGTGTTTGTGACCTCATTCCTTATTAACATTGCCATTCATGTCTGTCTTTTTGCGTATTTTGGGCTTTATTTTGTTCTGTGAAAGCTGCATTTCCTGTTCGACTAATATTAATACTGCATTCAGTATCGATGAGTATTGATACCCGTCCCTATTGAGTATTGATACCCCACGCTATCCTTTGATAACCCTCGCCATTGAATATGATAACCCCACCACATTGAGTATTGATGCCCTCCCCATTAAGTATTGAAATACCCTCCACACAGTCCACAGTGTGTATTTATAAAATCTCTCCATCGAGTATTGATACCCCTTCGATACTCAATGTGGAGGGGTACTTGAATCAATATTCAATGGAGAGGTATTAACGATACTCAATGTGGAAGTGTGTATCAAATGGGGAGGGTATTAGTACTCAATGGGGAGGGTTATCAATACAATACTCAATCGAGGGGTATTAATCCTCAGTTGGGAAGTTTTATAGCTCCTAAATATGGAAGGTGTATCGATACTCAATGAGGAGGGTACGAGTATCACTACCACATGTGGCACATTATCTCGTGCGCACTAACTTATATTACCTCGTGTGCATGAAATATTTGTTCACACATGTCCTTCCGTGCTTTCGTAGATAACCGGATGTATACATGTACACATACAGGCACTACATGTACACATACAGGAACATGTCTAACTTTTAAGCGTCACTTATCCAGTTAACTTAACGTCGAAAAATGGAACTAATTTGAAGGGCGGAGAAGATTTGAGGACTTATTGTATGAGCTATACATACACAATCATAAATTTTATAACAAAAAGTCCCTTAGATATACGTCAAATTCCACCAGATCGCATCACAAAAAACAAAGATTTCCGGGAGAAGCATGCCCCACGAACCCCTCTATAAAGTATTTGCCTATCTGTTGTTTTTTTTCCGTCGTAGTGCGTCTCGTTATCGTTTATAAGACTCATCTTTGGAATGAAGCGTGGCGTAGTTAAATTTCTGAGATTGGTGCCGCAAAACCTACAGGTGCTAGTAAACTATAGGGGTTGGGGGCATGCCTCCCGCTGAAAAACTTTCTATTTTGGTATGCTCTGATGTGCATTTTAGAGTTGTTTTACGCAATTATTTCTATATGTTTTACCAGTATTTTCTTGACCAATTCGTTATCCCAACATGTATTTCGAATATAATTTGTTTTTCTTTTCCTGCTGAGATGCTTTGTATATTCAACAACGTTCCTTTTAATTATGTTTATATCTACTGCAAGCGAATCTCCCATCTGCTTATCAATTGCCATGCTTTTCCTTGGGAATACACCTGACATGAGGCAACTATGTTTCTAGGGGAGTCTATGGCATGCTCCCCGTCGAAATATTTGCTTCATATGTATTTTTATGCAACAATATTCTTATACTGTTTTGCGTAACATTTACGAACTGTTCTCATAAAAGGGAAACATGTTCGTTTAGTGTCAATGTTGAATAAATGACGGTCGTTTTGGTCGAAATTCATGGTGCTTCAAACAATTGTTCAGTTATATATTGCGGTCAGTTATCCTAACCGTGTTCTCGGCTTCTGTTACCAGTATTGTTACAATATCAACATTTTTAGATCATATCACCACGGAAGTTGTGCCCTGATCGTGGTGTAACAGTATGGGTATATACAACATGCACGGCCACCTTGATACATCTAATGTATATTGCGGGTCATAAGGTTAACATCAGAACGAGGCAGAAAGGTTGTCTGCCTAGTAGGTATATACAGGGTATATACGGTTTAGTTCCAGACGCCAACATAACAAGATGTAGAACCTGGGAATAATTGTACATATAAAATGTATAATAGTTTTAAATATGTCTCGTTCTTTAATAACAATAAGACCTAGTATGACTGCGGATCGAATGAAGATCCTGGCGGGTATTTTGAGTCAATATTTTCTATTCACGTTTTGAACACAATTATCTTAATTCGTTTGATTGCTAAGGGTGGGAGCTTTTCAAAATGTATACTTTTGTAAAATCAGACAAAACTGAGATAAGTGGTCCTATCACCGCGTCCAAACGCAATGGCATCGTAGATCCGCACTGTACTACAAACACGGAATTATATTTAATGAATTATACAGTGCAAAAGACAAAATACAACAGAAAGGGTGGTGAAGACAGAAATATTGGAAGTTAAAGATTGTTGTGGGAATCTTCTGCCAGTCAATACCTAAAGTATGTTTAAGGGTACAATATAAACTGTATAATACATGTTGTAATTTTTGTCAACACGAATGCAAGAAAAACCATCAAAATAGACCATTTAAAAGTAAATATTTTATCCCGAAGGAGCTCCCAAACAGCTCAGTTTGAGTGCAGGTAATACCCCCTCCACGCAGCATACATTCCCTGTTCGGCAACAACGGCACCCATACGTTATAACAAAACAATTGGCCGTATCAATCTGTCACAGGATGACCCTAGTGGTTGGGGCTAACTCAGGAAAGAATCAATGACGGTGAATGCATTTACATAAGTTTAATGCAACTTTAAAATATGTTAAATATATATACAATTATCTAAAACAAGAGGTCAATGACCTTGAAGCTCTACTGATTGATTTTGATTTCAGGAAGTAGTCGATACAGACTTGTTTTTTGCTAGGATCAATTAGACACCAAGAGCAACATTCCTGTGAAGTTTCATGAAAATCCGTCAAGTAGTTTCAAAGGAATAGTCGCTACAAGATTTCATTATATAACTCTATGTAAACAAAGATGGCCGCTGACAGCCATGTTTAACGTCGAATCAAAATAATGTTTGACTCTGATAACCATCATGTCATGCTGATCATTTTACAAAAAGCCCCATATCAATATCACTTATAGTTTTTAAGACGTAGTCGCTACAAGCTTCTTTTTTAAAAAATATAATTTTAGCTGTGGTGGCCATCTTGAATTTCTGGCCGATCTGAAATTTTGCTAGGATCAATTAAACATTAAGAGCAACATTCCTGTGAAGTTGTATGAACATCTGCCAAGTAGTTTCAAAGGATTAGTCGCTACAAGTTTTTACTATATAACTCTATGTAAACAAAGATGGCCACTGGCAGCCATGTTTAACGTCGAATCAAAATAATGTTTGGCTCTTATAACCATCATGTCATGCTGATCAGTTTACAAAAAGTCCCATATCAATATCACTTATAGTTTTCAAGACGTAGTCGCTACAAACTTCTTTTTTAAAAATCTATTTTTAGCTGTGGCGGCCATCTTGAATTTCTGGCCGATCTGAAATTTTGCTAGGATCAATTAGACATTAAGAGCAATATTCCTGTAAAGTTTCATGAAAATCTGTCAAGTAGTTTCAAAGGAGTAGTCGCTACAAGTTTTTACTATATAACTCTATGTAAACAAAGATGGCCTCTGGCAGCCATGTTTAACGTTGAATCAAAACGATTTTTGACAAGAACCAACATCATGACATGCTGATCATTTTAGAAAAAGTCCCATATCAATATCACTTATAGTTTTCATGGAGAAGTCGCTACAAACTTGTTTTTTAAAACCTATTATTAGACCTGGCGGCCATCTTGGATTTCACATCAACATGAAATTTTGCTAGGATCAACTAGACTTCATGGGCAACATTTCTGTAAAGTTTCATGAAAATCCATTCAGTAGTTTCAGAGGAGAAGTCGCTACAAAAAAAAGTTTACGGACAGACGGACAGACGGACGACGGACGCCGCACCACGGCATAAGCTCTGCTGATCTCTGATCAGTAGAGCTAAAAACTGATCAGTAAAGCTTAATACTGAATGTATAAGACACTAAGGTGTTGTTAAAGCTATAACAATGTTGATCTATGATCTAGCGCGATAACTGTGATGCGCGAGAGCTCATGAAGATGATGATGCGCGAATTCAATGGATGATTGTCATCAAATGCCTTCTGTAAGGGTTGATGACGCGATGTAATGATGATTAACCTCCACTGAGATTGTGGGTGGTGTTCCTCAAGTGAGGACTGATGACGGGCCCACCTTGTGTCCCGGGGGTTGTCGCTAATAAAACCTAGCCATGCTGCGCAGGTACGGGGACCGTCTCCACCGCTCGTTACGTTATCCGTGGACGCTTAGCTCCACTCCGAAATATCCCAACCTGGATGGCTTAGGCTGTAATTATACATACGTTTGAGATGTCGGTTGACAAACATAACAATCTTGCATAATTATCATTACCCAAACAAATCATTATTCTAATAAATATATGTAAGCTGTACTAATGATGAGTAGCAATGTATACATATTCTACAACGCCATGAATACGCCATGTACGTCGCTGTTAATCAATGCCCCTAATACATGTAATATAAACATTATCAAATCACTCGTATATTACACTCACTGAGTTATGCATGCACGCATGTCAACTAATGACCACATTATACAACGCTATGCATACGCGTCGAACATTTATCCTAGTCACTCATCTCATTGTTAACTAATGTTAACAATCGTGTATTACAATCACTGAGTTATACGCCAACGTTAACTAATGCACCTATTATCCACGGTTATCAAATTAATATTGTTTTACAATTAATGATCAATTACAATAATTACATCTAATAAAGTAACTTTAAAATCATATGCTAGTCTAAAGTTAATGTTTGAGAAACATAAATGCTAACCGGATGTCGTAACCGCCAACCAAGATGGCGCCGCCCACTGAATACAAATGTGCGATAGCAGTTTTAATAAAATAAATACTGACCACATGTTGCCTGTGAAATGTGCCGTTCAACCTCTGCTACAAACAAAGTAGCTATCGATCAATCCCGTCAAGAACTAGAAGACAATGGGTTTTATAGCAAACATTACGCCCAAACCATTATTTCCCCCGTTCAGTCCGTGACAAACGTGGTTAAATCCGCAGTATTGAATCTACATGTGAGGCCCCTTATACAATTTTGCCGTTTAAGGAAGATAGACCTATACGTTTACATGCATTAGCACAAAATAAAACTTATGACACGGCCACTCTGGCGGCCACTTAAAATGTGCACGCTTTTACGTGTTACATGAATATATCATGGAAATTGTGAATTTGTTTCAACTCGAACAATAAATTAGGGTGTAACTGACAACTTACAAGAGCTATGTACGACCACTACGCTCTGACCCGTGACATTTTGTGACACAATCTCAAATACGTGAATAAAACTCTGTAAGAAAACACATGCCAAGCAGATAACAATAAGTCATTCTACTAATATACTACTGTAATAATTTGATCTCACCCTAGAGGTCATTCTACTACAACTTTATAAATTGACGCCTTTCTTGAGTCAAAATTCTACGGATGGAGTCATCGTTTTACAGAAGGTGTCGTTTTACTACATAGCAAAATGAGTGGAGTGGGGTTGTCATTATTCTATGGTTGTCGATTTATTTCCTTACCCCGGCCGCTATGACACTTATACTTTTTATTGACAGTATTTGTTCTAATAAGCAAATTTTAGCATATGACTTCTTTTACGAAGACAGGGTTTAAAATCACCATAAATCAATGCACTGAAAGTGCTGATGGACGGTGCCACTCAGAAAGTATTGATTCCGAAAAAAAACGGGTTTGCGTACTATTATTGAAATCGGATGAGGCATTAAAAACGTTATGGAATGGATGGAAGGACAAACGGACAACGGCAATTCTATAACCCTCCGTCTAATCGGCGGGAGATACAAATTGAAGTTCCATGTCCGATATTGTTATCTCTCTTATGTAGAAATGATTAAATTGTATAAGTGTCAAAGAAGAATAATTGTAAAATGAAAATGTCAGAGAAAGTTGGTCATAACATACGTATACATGAGATCTCGAGTCCTTTCGAAAACCAATCAGAATCAAGCATGCATGAAAGCGTTATCGCCCCTTGAATGTCTGAACACATTGGATTTCTGCAAAGACGTTTTCGGTGGCGATATGGCTAAAACAAAACAAACTTCATTGAATTAGGATAAGTATAAAAACGATCTACGAAGACATTGAAACGTTTTGTATCAAACCGAGTTGAAGAAATCAAGAAACTACATCCTGTCGCTGAATGGCGTTATTGTCCTACAGAAGAAAACCCAGCAGATCTCCTAACAAAGGGTATTACAGCGTTGCAGCTTCATTCCAGCACGTTATGGAGAAACGGGCCATCATGGTTAGATGACATGATACAATGGCCGGTTTGGGAACCCACTGTGACGTCAGCATTTACCACAATGGCCGAAGAAGAATCAGCGCAAGCATCTACTTCCGGCGGAGAACCCCCCCCCCCCCACCCCCCCCCCCCCCCCGAGGTGTACACTTGGTCATTGATATCAACAGATACAGCTGTTACCGCAAGCTGCTACGCGTTACAACATATGTGATGCGGTTTATCGCCAATTGTAAAATACGACTTCACAACGCCATGGTGGTTCTTTAACAACAGATGAAATGAGGCAGTGCGAGCTGAAGCTAATTAAAAACAGTCAACGTCAGAGTTACCGTGACGTAATACAAGACATTACCTCCAAGAGAAGACACCAACGATTGTAAGACAATTACGATGGTACCTAGACGAAAACAGATGCATTCGCTGTGGTGGGAGAATCCATAACGCCCAGTTACCAGAAACAGCCAAATTGCCATACCTGCTACCTCCGAAGACCCATTTGACAAAACTGATGATCATAGACGCTCATTACAATCAACTTCACGCAGGAGTCGCACAGACCGTCACTCACATTCAATAAAAGCTGTGGATACCCTCAATTCGTCAGCACACCAGAAATGTACTACGTCACTGTACTATCTGCCGCAAGTTAACGGGGAAACCATACACTGCACCGGATCCCCCACCACGTCCTGTGACGAGAGTTAACGACGAGCCTCCATTCGCAGTTACCGGTGTGGATTTTACAGGTGCCCTCTATGTTAAAGGGAACAACGCACAGCAACTGAAGGTCTACATATGTTTGTTTACCTGTGCAAGTACCCGCGCCGTTCACCTGGAAATAGTGCCAGATCTCACAGAAGAAGCGTTCCTGCTTGCCTTCAGACGATTCGTAAGCAGACGATCATTACCTAGATTGATGATTTCTGACAACGCCACTACATACCAAGCAGCAGCCAACCAAATTCATTGACTATGTGCTTCACAAGTTCTACAAGGTGCCCTTGCTGAGAAGGGGACGAAGTGGCAGTTCATTCCCAAACGAGCACCTTGGTATGGCGGTTGGTGGGAGCGGCTCATAGGTGTAACCAAAACATCCATCAAGAAGATCCTCGGAATAGCCTTGGTTGATCTACACACGTTGCAGACGGTCGTAACGGAAGTGATGGCCATGATGAACGACCGGCCACTCACATATGTATCATCATCTCGAGACGATCCGGAACCATTGACACCATCGCACCTGCTACACGGACGCATACTTACCTGTATACCATTCACAGAGGTCACAACTCCAGACGAGAACGTTCAAAGCAGCCGAGATGATATCAAACGACGCGCACAACGGCACGCGCTGATAATCGAACAGTTCCGACGTCGATGGAAGCACGAGTACCTTAAATCATTAAGGGAGTACCAGCGGACGAGCGGTAACAACAACCAGGCGATTCGTGTGGGTGATGTCATCATCGTCCAGGACGACTTCACGCCACGACTGCAGTGGAACCTCGCAGTGGTAGACGAACTTCTCACCGGAAATGACGGTTTCACTAGGGCTGCACGCATTTGCACATCGAAGGGAGTCACTAAGAAGACTTTGAAACGTTTTGTATCAAACCGATTTGAAGAAATCAAGAAACTACATCCTGCAACGCTGTAATACCCCTTGTTAGGAGATCTGCTGGGTTTTCTTCTGTAGGACAATAACGCCATTCTGGACAGGATGTAGTTTCTTGATTTCTTCAACTCGGTTTGATACAAAACGTTTCAAAGTCTTCGTAGATTTGAGCCAATGAAGCACTATTTGACTATCAGACCAACACACGATTTTCTTGCATGATACTGCGGTGGTAACGTGTTGGGCCACTCGTGCTCTGATAAGTGCGGCCATCAATTCCAATCTTGGCAGAGATATTTCTTTCACGGGCGCAACTCTATTCTTGGCAAATGTAATGTGTGCACCATTTCCGGAAGTGATGTAGGCAACGGCTCCATATGCACGTGCACTCGCGTCTACGAATACGTGTAGCGTAATATCGCCAGACTGTGATGTGGTTTCTGTGTCTTGGAAGTATCTCCTTGGAAACGTATATGAAATGGCGCTGTTCAAATCGCTGGCTACATCTATCCATGTGTTAGTGATGTCTGCCGGAAGTGGAGTGTCCCAGTCAAATCGGTTCTTCCACAGGCCTTGAACCAAAAGTTTGGCGCGGACGGTCACTGGACTGAGCAAACCCAGCGTTCTAGACGTCTGTTTGAGAATGGACCTCTTCGTTGCTTCTTCCGGTGGTGAAATTTTGCGCATAACAAATGACATTTGGTCAACTTCCGGGTCCCACATCATCCCTAAAACCTTGGCAACATCGTCGGATTCTAGAACATCTTCAGCTTTGGCGATATTGCGGAGTTGTTTACAGTTCGACATCCATGACCGCAAGTTAAAACCAGCGTCAGCCATGAGATCAGGTGCGTGCCGGAAGTAGTTGAGTACTTCATCTTTTGAAGTAATACTGGAAATGACGTTGTCCACATAAAGGTCTCTTGCTATGATATCAGCTGCAGGGTTACATGCGTTCAACGTAAGGTGTTTCAAGAGAGTGGCACTCAGAATGAATGTAGAGCAAGTTGCACCGAAAAGCACTGACAAGCTCGCTATCTGGGTCGGCTGGGTCGGATAACCACAAGAATCGAGTCACTTCTCTGTCATCCTCGTGTAATGCAACATTCAAAAATGCCTTTTCGATGTCTGCTGACACTGCATATTATCCTTGTCGAAATCGCATCAGAAGTGTCGTCATATCGTTAAGTTCCGGTGGCGTCGACTCCAGGCAGTCATTTAGGCTCGGACTTCCGGTCGACTGGCGACAACTGCAATCGTACACTACTCTAATCGGGGTCGTAGCTGAATCTTCTTCACTCCGTGGTGGGGTATGTAATGTTCTCGTGACGCAGGTGTATTTTCGTCAACTCTTTCTATAAATCCTCTGTTTTCCTGTTCCTTTATGATTTCGTCATATTTCTGAAGAAGATGTGGCTCTTTACTGAGTCTACTAATTGTGCTTTCTGTTCTCTTCTTCGTGATTTTGTAGTTCGAAGGCAGTAGTTGATGGTCTTGTTTCCATGGTAACTTTGCGGTGTATCTCCCATCTAAGAAAGATATGCTACGGTCTTGATAGTGTTTCCGATACATAGAACCGTCCGTGTCTTCATTATCTTCGGATGATATGCCCATTGACTCCAATTCCCAAAAGCGTGTGAGATCGTTAGTGTCTGGAAAATGCATGGTTAAAATATCCATGACATGTGACGAATTCCCGCTTGATGACGTTAGTGGACCAGACAGGAAGTAGCCAATACGGGAGCTCACTGCAGTCGGTCCGTCGCTTCTAACCGTCTTGTCTTCAACAATTTCCCGTAGAAATCCACACCAATCTGCAGCGATATGTCGAACGTCTCGTACATAGTGACGGGGTGCGCCAGCGTAAGACCTCTGAGATACGGCAAGTTCTGGACGGATCGGCAATAGCGGTTGCTAATAGGTTTGGCAATCACAGGAACTATCAGCACTCGAATCGGAATCAAATCTCCGTTGACCGCTACTACGTTAACCGTTGCGGTGTCAAGATGCTGTACACGTTGGGATGGGTCGCCAAACGATGAGAGTTGTATGACGTCAGTTCCGTCCCTCACCAGTTGAAGTCTGTCTGCCAATTTCTGCGTAATGAAGGATCTCTGTGCCCCCTCGTCCATTAAAACGTTTGCCTCAGCATATCGACCGTCTGCACACACAGGGGAAATGGCTGTCTTCAGTAAAACATCTGAGCAGGATGTCTTCGATGCCGCATGTAAGATAGCAGCGCCATCTTCTGAGTTCCGACGAGTATGCACATTATTTCCGGTGGTACATGCGCGATCATCTGAGTGGTTGGAATGACTGGGACTTTGCGTCAACTGGGAGCTATCACATATGCTGGTATGGTGTTTACCTTTACACTGACGGCAACGGAATTTAGATGAGCATTTAGAAACAATGTGACTTTTACTCAGACAGTTAAAACACAGGCGTTTAGTGCTAACAGTAGCAATTCTTTGTTTAATGTCACTCACGTTTTGACATTTACCGTGATGCCCCTGGTCGCAAAATACACAGCGACTTCTCTCTGTCTCATTCTGCGACGTCTTCCGGTTATCAGAAGGCCTCTTCCGGGCGCCGGTGTAGAAAGACGCGGTTGGTCTGTAGTCGAGCGATTTATGATCCTTTTTCGCCTGGCCCGCTTCCATGATATCGATTTCTCGGCGAATCGCTTTCCGTAGGTCTGAAAGGGTCCAACTTCCGGTTCCGTGTTCCCTGGCAAGATGGCGTCTTGTTTCTGGCGGGAGCCGCTCGAGGATGATGGGAACGAGAAGATTACCATAGGTATGTTGGGCTTCACCCAGCGATTCTAGACCTCTGATGTTGGTCTCAAGCCGATCGTAGAAATGTCGTAGGTCTCTGATGTCATACGATGGTGTAGGTAGCTTTAAAAGAGTATCCATGTATGCGGCAGTAATCTTATGTTTCTGACCGTAGCGCTCTGTCAGAAGATTCAGTGCCTGGCTGTAGTTAGCGTTTGTCAGTGTAAACCCTTCAATCGTGCGTGAAGCCTCTCCTTCTAGCAATGACTTCAGGTATCCGAACTTCTGAACGTCCGACAAACTCGGGTTGGTGTGAACAGTTGACTCATAAGAATCCCAAAATGTCTGCCATAACAATAAATCTCCATCGAATGTAGGTAGTGATAATCTTGGCAGATGATGATAAAACAATGGTTGTGCCGGAACGGAAGAGTAGTTCATGTTTGGCGTTTCCACGATGACGGCTGATGGAATGTCGGATGGTAATGAAGATCCTTGTTTGATACGATTCATGATCTTTTGCAATTTAAGGTCCATGTCTATGGAATAATCTTCACGCTCGACAAGTTCCGTCTCAATATCCGCGATGTCTTGATGGTTGATAATCTTTTCACTCAACTCCTTGATTGTGTTGACCTTTTCCGTGAGAATTTCCAACAGCTTTTCGCTCTCTTCAAGTGATAAATCATCTTCAAATCTCGACAAATGTTTGGCCACGACCTGACGCTGGCCCTCTCTGGGTGAAATAAGCCTCGGTAACTGCATAGTGTTTGGTCACGGCACCAATCTGTGTGTGCGTATAGTGGTGTATACAAACGACGTTGTGTTCGGTTCGATCCTTTAATGTCAACTGAGTCAATACATAAACAACAATGACGTAACGTCAGCATAACTAGCGAGCGTTAATCAACGTTACATAACGTCGCGCCACGACAAACGATACTACTACTACTAGTAATAACAAATGCATGTAGTCTGATGTAACGGTAGTCAGAGTTTCTATGTATTTTTCTAAATTCCTTAAACATAAATGCATGTGTACATTGTGATAAAATGCGATTGATAGAAAGTAATAATTATAATTATTCCACTGTAATATATTTAATGAAGTATGTTTGTTCGTACTCTTCTCTGAAATATTGTGTATTGCATTCCGCCTTGTTTAGGCAATAAACATGTAAATGATATGCCAAATAAAATATTGAAATTAATTTAATTAAATTGATGAAAATAATTGTATGGTTTGATAACGAGATGTCTTTGGTACATAGTTATATAATCACTTATATTCGCGAATTTATCAACGGCCGTTGACAGTTACCATAATGTAATGTGAAAAAAACTAATATTATGGTATTCGAATTGCTTACTCTTCAAATGTACGTAAGGCACGGATTCTATTTATTTTTCAATTACATCTGATATATATCTATTTCATGAATGCATGCTAATTGTTCTAATATATGATATAAATAAATCAATAAACATTATTGTCTTAATGGGCCTGCCAAATCTCGGGAAAAAAAACAGATTCTCCGGATTTTTCAGTCGCTCTCCAGATGTGCGGATTTAAATGTACACTCTTCGGATTTTTCATCAAAACAAAATATTCATGATTTAACAGCTATACTTTCACAGTTTATCAGTCCTGTTACGCTCTCTAGTCAGAGGAATAAATATAAGTGTCGAATCAGTGGGGGTTATCCGTGTAATGCACTGACTGAATATACAATTAACACCTACATAATTAGTTCCTTCAGTGGCATAACGAAATGCGTAATGCATCAATATCTGTCATAAAACTAAACCAAGTCTTTCAAATCTAATTACTATGCTAATTCATTATTTTCTATAACAATAAAGCAATGAATCAAGTTCTATTAACTGAATGAATAGGTTAAATTTGCGCTTTAAAAAAATATTGTGGAAATCAAGTCGCGTTCTCCAAATTTCCATATAAAATGTTCTTCGTGCATTTTAATTCTTAATTTTACAAATCTCAGGATTTTGTGTTAAAAAGTTGTTGCAGTTATACATCCTTCATTCACTGATAAAATACCGATAATCTCTATTAGATTCGTTACTAAACTATTAATTGCTACTTTCAGTATTCTCCGTCATACGCGCCTGCTGTTTTCGTTATATTTCGGAATGCACGTTATGGTACGGCTTTTACTCACAACCACATGTGGACGCTTGTTTACGTTATAAGACATTAATGCGCATTAATTTGTACAGGATCAAATCCCGTCAAAAACAGCGTATTACTGAAAACTTCAGAAAAAATCACTTAATGTTTATCAACGCTTACATATTTATCAATATGTTGTCAATATACGGATATTTTGCCCATTTACAGCCTTGCAAATGGTACTACTTTTATCGCGCTGTAATCTGGTGCTCTTTGTTTTTTAGTAGAAATTCTTGTGCGCCAGAATTCCCACTAGTTAGGACCGTTGCCTGATGGCAGCGTCTAAAAATGATCGCTATAGTTGACTTACTTCTGCGGAAAGTTCATCGCTAGTCGGCAATCAAAACATCGTTAAATCATTGATAATTTTAAAATATAATTTTCACAAGAGAAACACATGCAATATAAAACAGGTCATAAAATTTTACAATAGAATTGACTCAAAAATTCAACCGGTTCCCACTCCACCCCATGTAATCCATTTTCTTATTTCAAATATCCGGCGTTAAAAAAGCCAGCGTCGACTAGATTCCAAAATATAATGAAATTTACTACTCTTTTGCTATCACAAATCAAAAGTTATTGCACAATTCATGGAAATATTGAAGTATTTCATTACATCACCACAAAATGCATGCAGATGCATCACTGTTATAGAAGCCATACGATACGACATGTTCGCATGCAACTGCAGGTTTTATTCAATATGGCTAATGCTCCTGCGTATCCCATTGCTTACTAACCGACCATTTTGCTTTTTCCATAATAAAGTTAACACATATAAACAAACAACGTGCTTGTTATACGACTGTTGCTATTACATTTATATTATTACGTTGCAGTATTATTTTCTAATACGGAAATTTGAAACTTCGCTACTTTTACGAAGATAGGTTATAATTTCATATCATTGCTAATACTCCTGGTGATCCCAAGATCATGTTAAACTACAGGAAATTCAGTTCGTTGCATAATAAGATGAAAACATATACATAAATTATACGCCTACGACAAGCTAGAACTTGAAATTCTATTATTTTTTGGCAGCGTGTTATTCGCAGCAGAAGATATAAGCACGTAGCTTTGTATGATGATAGGGTAAACATTCACCATAAATGTAATCGCAATTGCTGATACATTTCTGCAAATAGATCATCACTAGACGGCGACCAAAACATCGTTACTTTATTTATCTTTTTAAAATTAACTTCAAAACCGATGTAGTTGTGAATGACATTATTTCTCAGAACTAATTAAACGTAATTGTTTGTATAATAAGTTAAAAAACACTTAAAATCTTGATTGATATACGAGTTCCTCTCTTGCTTCATTTTTATTTTTTATTAGCCATATTTTGCTCTAAGAAATAATTTACTAGATCTAGGCTTATTTATAATTAGTGGGCCTAAATACGACATAAAGAGTGATCGCAAATGCTGACACATTTGTACAAACATAGCAGTGCTGGTCGTAGAAAATAACATTGTAATTTCGTTTAGAGTTTTAGATTATAAATTTGACAAGAAAGAAAATGAAAATAACACAAATATCGTAAGCTCGTTTAGAAATACAATTTGTTCCTTTGTTAACCAGGGTACCAAACTCTACCCTATGTAAATGTGATTTACATTATTTCTGATTTGTTATTTCAAATATTTGCCAATAACATAACCAACACATGATTGATTCCAAAATCTAATTAAAATTATCGCTAATTTATAATCAAAAATCAAGTTATAGCTCATTTCGCAGAAACATTAAATGCATTTCGCTGCATCACAGCATGATGCATGCAGATGTCTCACCGTCATCAACGCCGTATAATACGACAAGTTCACATTCCACTGAGGATCCTATGACCTTTTTGAACAAGCCGAAATTTAGTTGTTTGCATAATGAGATAAAACAGACTTGAAAACGTGATAAATATAAACAAATATTTGAAATACTAAACAGATAATTAATAATAAGTGACTTCACAGAATTGTATTACTTTCGAAATTGCATATACGAGTCTAGTATATAAAGACTTTAATAACTCTTCTGCGACAAGGTCTATTACAACCTGACTTCTATTGTGATGTGATTTACAAACTTCATGAACAGTCTCAATCAAACCGAGACTGCAATATTTCGTATGACACGATCATTTCGCAACGTACTGCATGTTTAGTGGTTGACCCATTTACAGTTCGCCACTATGTTTGCCTCTTTGTGCGATAACCGGACAGGTTTTAGACCTGCTATGATGACGTTTACCTAAATCCTCAAAGGACGTAAGCTTCGGATGCTTTTATTTGAAAATTGTCTTCTCTTGTTGCTTTGGCTTCTCATTGAGCAATTGCTTTGTGGCTTTCAATGCAATTTTTGTATTCATATATACATAAACGTTTATGTGTTATACGTATATTGCTTATTAATGCTGTATTATTGGTTAGAGAACATAACCTGGCGCATGCTTTTGATTGACTGTGGTCCTTGACTGCTACATGTCCTGTGCGACATTTATATCTACTTTTTCTTTTATAGAGATGTGGTAAACAGTTTGATATTATGTTATCGAATAATGCTCACATATTTCTGCAAACTTTTGTGTTTGTGATGTCGTTTGCATTTATTGTTACTTTTGCCTTCATGTTTGTCTGTTTGCGTGTTTGTTTCTGTGTTTCGTGGTTGACTGACCTCCTTGAATGCTGCTTTCCCTGTCCGATCTTTTTATATTTCTTTACACTATTAAAATGGCGTTTTGCATATTAATTGTTTGATGTACACATATCGTAGACAGCTTAACTATGTCTTGAATATTCTTGTTTTAACAAATAAATTCATATTTATTAATTAACATAACATTATGCAAAATAAATTGGTCTTAAATAATTTAATGCGACTTGTCTGGATGTAGAATTTATTGTTAGAGAATTCCTTTTGATGGGATGCAGTTTTGTTTACACTGTCTTGTCTATTTGGGCGCTGAAGACAGGATAATAGCGAGGATTGTGCGCAAACAAAGTCGATTCAAGCTAACCAGTAGACCTTATTGCCTTATTGCCTACTGACCGTTCCAAGTCGGTAATCCTGTCTTCACCACCCTTTCTGTTGTTTTTTGTCTCTTTCATTGTATTATCAAGTCCTTGTTTGCAGTACAGTGCGGACCTACGATGCCATTGCGTTCGGATGCTGTGGTTTCTATAGGACCCTATATCTTATTTTTGTGCGTTTTATACATTACAATTATGCAGCTTAGCTCCTGTATTATTGTGATTACTCTATGTGCAAGTGATTGCAGATGGTCCAATTCACTTCCCTCAATGCTGTATTCCTTCAAAGTAAGTGCACCAACTTGGCCCATTGCGTGTACGAAAACGTGGCGTAGTGCTCTCCTACTCTTATGATATAGACTCCTGGCATATATTTCGATTTTAACTGAAATTAAAGATGTTAACAAATTACTGATTATGTGTTTAAGATCGACACATCAATAGAAATTACCGACTTTGATCTGTATAGCTTTCATGGTGGTGCTAAAGTGCTCTACATTGATGACCTATTTGGCGTGCTGAAGTCTGATTATATGTAAGTAGACGATAGAGAATATTCGGTGCGTGAAAATACGCACACAAACACTTAACATCTGCTACATGTTGCAAGTAGAAGTCATTCTGAATAATCCATATTAACACACTTTAAAGAAAATGTTGTAAATGCATTCTAGTCACTAATTCACTAATTACTGAACTGAGTTTAAGCGGTTTTCTGGAGTACGTTTTATAATAAAACATCACATCCTACATTTGGTAAATACAGGGTATGCTGATATACAAAGCATAAACACAAGAACCAAGCATTTGTTATGCAGTATGTATGACTGAAATACATTTGATTCAATCAATGCATTACGTGGTCCGCGTATTAAATTTCATACCCCATCCAACCCCTACTCCAAGAAGCAAAAACGGGGTTGGCTGGGGTATGAAATAAAATCCTAAAATTGGCTTGAAACTCTTGCATAATGTAAAATTAAAACATTTAATAGGTAATTTTACACATGTTATCGCATTTTTTCAATAAAAACTATTTTTTAACCATGTTTTATGGTCAAAATATCCGTTATAAAATCCTGCTAACATAAGGCGGGACCACGTAATGTATAGTGCTAAAGAGTACATACGTAATGCGTATGCATTAAGGCGGCAGACGCATCTATTTAATGATAGTCAATGGGCTAACAAATGTAAGTATGTATATTATGTTCTTCTGCATTATTTGAATAT
The DNA here is from genome assembly GCA_037043455.1 of Cyrtodaria siliqua. Classification (NCBI taxonomy): domain Eukaryota; kingdom Metazoa; phylum Mollusca; class Bivalvia; order Adapedonta; family Hiatellidae; genus Cyrtodaria; species Cyrtodaria siliqua. The sequence continues at coordinate 126,286 of JAWPHD010003359.1, read as the reverse complement.
AAAACATCATCGTTATTGCGTTAGTAGCACTACATAAAGAAAATTCCAGAACAAAGCTTGACATGCATTTTTTACTGTATCATCTCTTAATGTTTACGATGAGTATCATTTTCGTCCTTAATCCCATCCTTTCCATCTGCCTCTTTTCTATGACGGTGTTATCTAAACAAATGTATATATAAACACTATATGGTTCACAATTGTTCTTATATATTATCACTCAACTATTCTTCCGTATACTGCATATCACATTGATTTTTCTTATGGTTATTTAATGGAGGATAGACTCCGACACACGGGACACCATTCCACGGGAACCTATCTTGTTAAACCACACAACTACGAAACTCATTCCCACCGGTGGGAAACTCATTCCCACCGGTGACACTTGAACCCGCTTCCTCCGGTTTTCTAGTCCAATATATATACACATTTTTCGAAAAGTCGAGATTATTAAGTTATATACTCATATTACCTCAAAGCATATGTATTTATAACAGTATCACACTAATATTTAAGAATTGTATGTCCTGCATGCATTGGTATCGTCCTACTTTGTGGTTATTACATTGTTGGATATGTACATCTGTTTAACAGCTTTAAACTTTTGTTTACAGTTGTGTTCCTAATGCTTCATATGCAAAACTTCACGTTTGAACGAGGATACAAAGGTAAATTAAACTCTAGTACAATTAAAATTATACATTCCACAGAAGATCTGATAAAGACTTAATTTAAGTACTGCATAATTGATACACATTGATGGAAGCCAAATGGAACATTTGCAACTGTGTTACATTATGATCCCATAAACCGTGATGACATGGGAATTTATGTTGAAACTCTAGTAACCAGACACACTTAAGTCGATTAATACTGATAATGCAATTACGTTACGTAAATTCTAACGTTTACAAACTGGACGTAGTCCGTGACTTTAATGTACAATCATCAGGCAGTTTCAAAAAAATAGTATGAGACAGTGTTGTATTTATTTAGGAAATCATCTAACAAATCCCCAATAACCAGACATACCAAATATTAATATTCACCATGCAATACTGTTATGTGACGACTGATGTGTCTGTCCGTGCCTGGCAAATTCCAAGAATACGCTCAGACATCAATGTTAAATCACCAAGAAGTTTTAGGCATACACATGAGCAACGTGTAATTAGTTAATTTATTAATGAAGTATTTAGGGAGTTGACAACCGTGGTATAATTCGACGAATTGCCATGCGACATAACATTTAAATGTATTCAATACTAAATAAGCACGAACGTTAGATTCTATTGACCACATACATCTCAGATCAACTGAATTACTGCTATTTTATATCGCCCTAACAAACTATATTGCATTTGACCCTAGCCGTAAGGTCGTAGTAGTAACTCGGTCACAGCTGATGAGAAATATTTTATATACAGTTTACTTATTTAAATAAATATTTAAAAGAAAGATCATGTGGAAGCAACACACGTAATCAAGGTCATAAAGTAGCAGACTGTGTTAACCATGACAGGACTGTATACTGACCCAATACATGCTACTTTCCCTGTCCGATCTTTTTTATATTTCTTAACACATTAAACTGAACTCATTTATTTTCATTTGAATGCTTGTGGTAATGTAGAACATAAACACACACACACACACACACACACACACACACACACACAATAAATGCAGCACGAAACGGGCTAACCAGTCATGTTTTTTTAACGACTTCGGCAGTTTATGTCTAACCTCGATATGGCGCATTTAAACACATATTGAGATAATATAATACCGTCTCAAAATATAACCTTAATAATGTCTTAAAGACGTGTACACCACGCCGTTGATATATTTACAATTACGTTTGTTTGTCAGAGGTAACTGTAGAGGGAGAGCATTCTACAGTGGAATTAATCTGTGGGGAATTACCATTTGTAATATATAATATAGGACGTTTTTGGATGTTTGTCTATTCTGTCTAGTTTGACGCTGGAATTTTCGAAGATACTGTACGTTATTGACCGATGCTAGACCGGTCAAAACCAAACCAAAGCTAGTTCATGGCGGGGATTTCTTTATTACACTGTCCCGTTTTATTTTGTTGACAGTAGGGTAAGTGTGAGGTTTAGTGCACCTTAGAACCTGGTGTAAACCCCCAGTGGCCTTTTTTGCCAGTGACCGTTCCTGAAGGCGGTAGCCCTATTGTCAACACTTTTGTGTTTGTGATGTCTTATTTGGCCTTTTATTCATCTTTAAATTTGTTCTTTGTTTCTGTGTGTGTTTGTGGTTGACTGTCGTCTATGAATGCTGCTTTTCCTGTTCGATTTTTCTATCTATATTTATATTTACATTTAGAACGTAACACATACAACGCTGTAATCTCATTTTCCATTTTAATTGGTTGCTTTGTTAACCATGGTATCACACTCTACCGCATGTAAGTGTGATTTACATAATTTCTGATTTTTAATATCCGCCAATAAGAATTCCAGCGCATGCATGACTCCAAAACCTAATTAAATATTGCTAATTTACAATCATAAATGAAGCTATAGCACAGAAACATTAACTGCATTTCATTACATCACAGCATCTTTTATAAAGATGCGGTAAACATTTTGATAAATGTGATCGCAAATGCTCACATATTTCTGCAAAAAAAGTTATAGCACACAACCTTGTTAAATGATTACAAAAAACTGTGTACGGGAGAAAACAGACATTTGAATTCAGGTATTAATTGCCATGATAAAAGTATATATGTAAAGTAAATATGGACCCTTCAAGGGTATAACTTTTATTTCAAAATATCTTGTTGGTCAGCAAATGAAAATAGTTTTTGTCACGTTACTGAAAAACATGTAATTGCTGATAGGGTTGACTACGATACTTTGACAGAATATAGAATAAAAGAATGTAGATTCGCGACATACAAGCAAAGTCTTACCAAACACATATGTAAAGCGTAATGATGTTTTGTACACCGCCTGTCTTTATGTTGTTTTTGCACATGTATACGGTTCACTTTCTGTAAATAATCATATACACATAGTTGTTTGACTACACAATATTTCGATAAGGCGGCCCTTACCTTCGATCCTCATATTTCAATTGGTCTTCAATTCAATTCGACTTGCAATATTCATACAATACAATTATGCAATCTCACAAACACATGGTCGCATTCATATTCATTTAGTCATTGTTTATCATGCTCATTCAAGGTATTTGACATGTAAATGTGGAAACGTGGCTCCGTTGTAAATGAAATGTCTACTATAGAATGTGCAGCAACCCTGCAGTTCTACAGGTAAGAAGGTTGTATGCCCATTCTCCATATTTTATGTTAGGCGCCGTATAATATTTCATGTGTTGGCGGGCCTTAAAACCCAATTCAATTCAATCATTTGCACCAACTTGGCCCATTGAGTGTACGCAAATGTGGTGTAGTGTTCTCGTATCCTAATTCCTGATGATATATACTCTTGGCATGTAATGATTGGGAGGTGTAAAAGCATTCGTTATATTTGTTCGCTGTTAGATATAATCGTATGTTTTAAATTTTATGACAATACTCAGTGATCGTAAACTAAATGATTGTACTATTTATTTAATTTGTGCAGTAATAATTATATTGTAAAACGTTGTGCCATGCAGAGCTTTTCGTTATAGAAACATGCGTTTCAGTGATAAGTATTAAAATACACACTGAAACAAGTTAACTACTAAAAGGAAGACTCTTTCTGTTTATTTTTCATTTATTTTATTCTGATGTTTTTTCAGTGTATTTGTCATATAATTGCTATATTTCAAATCAGTCATATAAATTACAATTTCAATATGTTTGTGTAAAGATGTTTAATCTATTGTAGTAATTACATCTGTGTGTGTTTGTGGTTGACTGTCGTCCTTGAATGCTGCTTTTCCTGCTCGATTTTTATATTTGTATTTGCTATTGCTATTGAAACTTTTGACTGCAACTGTGTTCACACACTTTAAATCGTAAACTATGACTTTTGCTCGGAAAAGCGAATAAAACTCCAGGACAAGACGTCGTATTAACACCTTCAATAACGTTATCCTAAATAGAAAATACTATAATACTAATATGGAACCACGTATGCCTCTACATGTCTTCAAACTGAGCGATGAACTATATGAACATATTGTATGTTTGGTATAAATATTTCAAAAATTATACACAATAAAACACGTTAAACGAAACGTTAAACGAGTTTTCATTACAATATTCATTACGAATCGTTGTGTACACCACTGGCACAATATTGTTAGATTAAGTATTTGTTTTGGTAAACAATATGTTACTTAATATTTAGACCACCGTTATATGCTATAATAGCTGTGTTTTGTGTGCAAAAATCTGAGTTTGAGGTTGGTCGGTATTTACAGTTCTTTGATACCGTGAATCAATTATTCCACGCCGCGTATTTCTAACTATTAATTTTACAAATTTGTTTCTAATGAGTCTGTCTAGATAATTAAGCTTGTAATTTGTTTAACGAGTTGATGTAAAGCTCAGAAACAAGTGTTATGTTGGTAGCTTTACGTTTTAAATTGTTCCTCAGATGTTGTTTTCTGAAGATTCGGAAGTAAATGATAAATTTAGAACTGAAAACTTGATCATTGTAAACAATTACTTTACGTATGTGTAACGACTTTAATCTTATGTTAGTTTTGTTTTAGGTTTTGTATGTGGTGAAGTTAATAACATAATTGTTTATGGTACATGTATCTGGATAGTGTGGCGTTTGATTCCAAATCAAAATGAATACGTGCAACAGAGCAACTGTGTGGATTTGACAGTGGTTTATCATGAACTACTTTAACATGGTTTCCTTACAGAGAATATTCGTGTTAAATGTTACAGAAGCGGTACAAGCATATCCCTATACGCGACTAATTTACCAGAGACCTTATTAGAACTCGATTAAAGAAAACATTTATGTCTATCAAGTGGCATATGCAATAATTAAATTAACTAAGTTTATACGATTAAAGGACACACATATCCTGAGATATTCTGCTTGTCTTAACATACAAAATTCATTTTATAACCCAATAAGGACCATGATTCGTATTCGTTTTCGGGAACCACAAGCCTATTCCAGAACCATTCAACGAAATTGTTCCAGCTAAAGGATAACACAAAATAGCAACGATCAAGTAATAATCAAAGCAGTTATTGTCGTGTGAAAATGCAAAGATCAAATAAGATTAATCCAGAGTAAAAAAAATTGTGTGTGTGTGTGCGTGTGCATTCGTGCGTGCGTACATGCGTACGTGTGTGTGTTACTCGCGAACGCAATGGCAGTGCTAGTCTATGACCAATTTTACCAATCATAAACTGCACCGTGTCAGATCACTTAGTAGCACATGGATACAGCCGTCTTGTCCCAAAGGGAGAGGCTACTTCTCTTCCCAGGTTCGTATTCGGCTTGCGAACTGATTACACTGTCGGACGAATACGCAGTCGCAATTGTGTTTTAATAAATTATGTTACACACTTAAATAGGAAAATATATTTAAATAAAAGTAATTACTGTTAAGACTTCAGAATATAAATGACTGACCCATAAACCTTACAGGAATCTCTAACGAGGTTTTCTTCCATTACTAAGACAACAGGAATCCTTAACATGGTTTTCTTGCGAGGCTTAAAAGACGCGATAGGACCACCTATCCTAAAGGTAAATTGAGTCTCGACTAGTATGAGAAACTTTCACGTAAATGTACCTGCTACTAATATAAAGACAATTATACTAAGTATTATTCTCAACACAAATATCATAGCAAGTAAAACGATGATTGATAATACAGTTTAAATAAGGAAAGAAAATAATGCTTGGACACACACCTACATTGTATCAACCTCGTATCATTCTTGTCAAATGCATATACATGCATATACAATAGTGTTAGATAGTCCTTCCCTTTACGCAGCGATTATTCGTGTGTTATCATCACTATTCCGATTCCGGTCAATCTTTAGGAGCCTAATTTTTTGATGTGTCTTCGATGCTTTTTGAGCTATATATATGTCAATTTCAACGCATATAAAGCTATATATGACGGTCGACATTTTTTTTGTGGTGGAGGCAGAAAACCTACCTTTCCTCTGTATAACCAGTCCTGTACACTTCCCGCCATCCGTAAGAATCGACACTTCCTTACTTAAAAGTCGAGCTCCCAGTGGCATTCGAACCCGCAGCGGTGAGAGGTGAGAATGTTTACAACGCAACGTCGTGAACTCCTCGGCCACGGAGACGTCTAGACTATGGTAAACAAATATAATTATAAATTAATTTACGCATGGCTAACAGAAGTCATATATTTTTAATTCCAACTGAAATTAAAGATGTTATCAAATTACCGTTTATTTCTTTAAGATCAGATCGATACAGCAGCAGAAATTGCCGACCATGATCTTTTTAGCTTTCATGATTGCGCTTAAGTCGTATACATTGATGACCGACTTGGCGTGCTGAAGTTTATCTGATGATATGGAGATTATAGGGATGTCGATAGGGAAGAATCGGTGCGCGAACAGACATATTAAATAAACACTCAACATCTGCTACATATACATGTAGCAAGTAGAAGTAATTCTAAATAATCAATAATAATGAACTATACATTATATGTTATAAATGCATTCTAGTCATTAAATACTTAATGTTTGCCGTTTTCTGGTGAACGTACTTTTATAATAAAATATCACATCCTTAATTTGGATAATACTTCAGCACAAAGTGCTCAAGGGTGAGCTATTGTGACCACATTTCGTCCGTCGTCTGTCGTCAACATTTAGCTTGTTTACGCGAATGGAGGCCACATTACTTGAACAATCTTAGACAAACTTGCAAATATTGTTTATGACCATAGTATCTCGGACGAGTTCGATAATGGACCAGATCGGACCAGTAAAACAAGAGTTATGGCCTTTGATTAGCAAAACAATACAGTTTGTCATCTTGTTTACACGATAGAGGCCATATTTCTTGAACAATCTGAACCAAACTTGCAAATAGTGTATATGACCATAAGATCTCGTATGAAATTTAGCAGAAATCCTTGGTCTCCCCGTGCTACGAACCAGTAGTGTTATTTTTTACTGGTCCTTTGGGACCAACGAGTCCAATATAGGTGGCTTAGAAGTAGAATACCGCTTAAGCCGGTGCTAGGGGGCGTGAGAAGTGTTGCTTCTTTCATTACTTCTCATGAACAGACTCAATAAAACCGGGTCTGCTGCTTTATTCTCTTAATTGTGTTTGTTGCTCTCAAAGGATCACCTTTATCAGTATTTATTAACATTCACACTAGCGTTCGTTTAGTGCAGTGTGGCGGCTGTTAAAGTCTCCCCGTGCTACGAATCAGTAGTGTTATATTTTACTGGTCCTTTGGGACCAACGAGCCCAATATAGGTGGCTTAGAAGTAGAATACCGCTTAAGCCGGTGCTAGGGGGCGTGAGAAGTGATGCTTCTTTCATTACTTCTCATGAACAGACTCAATAAAACCGAGTCTGCTGCTTTATTTTCTTAATTATGTTTGTTGCTGTCTAAGGATCACCTTTATCAGTATTTATTGGTATGATGTATAGGGACGTAAAAGCCGCCCTTTCAGTTATTTTTAAGCCAATTGTGTAGTCCTCCAGTTTCATATTTCCGAAGGTAACCAGGGGAGCGATATATGGACATACCGGCCCTCTTGTTTAATCAGTATCTAGGATGCACCAAACATCACTCTTACTATACTGTCATCACAATAAAACGGGACAGAGTAAATACAAAATCACCACCAGACTATATTATCTCACAAACAAGGCAGCATTTACAGGCAATGTCGGTAAAACACACATATGTCCTGTAATTATGAATAAAATAAACGACCAGAACATCACACAGCAAGTAATCAATAACTGATGCCAGAGTAAAACATATAATACATGAATGTTTGTTTCCTTAAGCTATCATTATTTGTTTAAAGATGCCGTGTCAAGGTTAGACTTATATATTGTCGCAAACGTTTTTAACACATGACTGGTTAGCCCGTTTCTGATGCCTTTCATTGTTTTTGATATTTAACAATACCACACGCAATAAATTTAATCGTCAGTTTAACGTGTTAAAATATAGTTTGGGTCAATATGAGGTATTGTCATGATGAACCGAGTCTGCTACTCTATTTACAGATATAAACATCGAACAGGAAAAACAGCATTCAAGGACGACAGTCAACCACAAACACACACAGAAACAAAGAACAAATTTAAAGATGAATAAAAGGCCAAAAAGGACAAAACATGTGTCATCATCTGTGACCGATCGACACAACATAGCAATACTTAAGTTGATTTGAGATGTAGAAGAACAGAACAGAACAAAACAGAACTTTATTTACATCTCAGGCATACATATATGCAGTAAGAGGAAATGTAACAAAATCACATATAATATATTATAGAGTGTGACCAAAGACAAGAAAATTGTTCATTTAGTACATTTCATTGTTGGGGGAAACAGATGCTATTTTTGTAAACTATGGTCCTACCGATATATTTAGCTTATATATATCTGCCACATTGTAGAGCATAAGAGATTTAAAAAAGCAGAACAAATAATCTTTATACGCGAGGTTTCAACAAGTCTAGCAATGAAAAATATATGAAGACTAGTAATGATTTGGCATAATAAACTAGTGAACTTACATACCAGATAAAGGCCGTTATCCTGATAGAGACTATGTATGGAGTGTGTTTGAAATGCTTATCAATTAGTTGCATAAATCAGCGGAGTGTTTCACGTGGAAAATTCTTAAACATGTAAGTAGCAAAATTACTTAATTTTAAAAGATTTTCAGATGTCGATGACGTTAGAAGGAATTTAACATCATTATCGGGGTTCGTTTGTCTAATCAGGGAATGAAGGAGTTGCCTATTGTTCGAGAAGTAACTGCATTCTATTAAGTAGTGTTGTTCATTTCCTATTTTATTTGCGTTACATAAGTGACATATTCTTTCGTTTTCCGCTGTTCCATTCCATCTACCAGTTTCTATGGGGAAATTATGATTCGCCGTTCTAAGTTTATAAATGTGGATACCTTTTGATATAGGCAGAAGCTTAAAGTACTTTTTAATTTCAAGATTTATTTTAAACGAGTTGTAAAATTTTCCTTTGTTAGATTGGGTCATTTGAGAACTCCAATTCTGTATATTTTGATCTAGTAGTACTCGTTTAATTGGGTATTTAATATTTTTGGATGTAATGATTCGTTGGTTAAGCCAGTTCTAATCCTTCATTTCTTCATCTTTCGCCAGTTTTTGCACACAATATGACCATTTATGTGTCGACGTGCCGTAAAACACCATTCATTCATTTAAATTCATGCATATTGTAGTTTAGAAGTATATTGTATATTTGTTTCGAGTATTTTTCAGCTTTGCAAAACAACATTCTATTCCAAAAGCCTATCATTCTACTATTTACGGTTAATGAGAGAGGATATCTACCTAGTTCGCCATATAACATATAAGTCGGTGTGCTTTTTCTCGAATAAGTTATTTTCCTTAGGAAATCTCTGTGTACTTTCTCAATAATATCTAAATTTTTGTAACCCCAAACTTCACAGCCGTATGTGGGAATTGGTACAATAGTATGATCAAACAATTTCAAAGTCAGGTCCAGAGGTAAGTCTAAGTTTTTTGAACGGATGTATAATAAATTCATTGCTTTCTTAGCCTGTTCTACATTATGTTTGCGCGCATTGAGGAACGAGCCATTACTGGAAAACATGACGCCAAGATATTTATATTGTTTAATTACTTCTCTATCATTCGCACCAATTAAAATTTTAAAACGTGATATATTTCTAGCACCAAATACCATATTTTTTGTTTTCGATACGTTAATGTTTAGTTTCCAGTTGTTACAATATTCATCAAAAGCGTTTAGGCTATTCTGAAAATCAGTCGCATCGTCCGATATAATAATTGTATCATCGGCGTACAACAGTACAAGTAGCTTCAGCCAGTTATGCACAGAACTTGGATCTTTAACATCTACACCTTTACTATTCCAAATTAAGAGATGGCTTTCCATATCATTCAAAAAAAGAGAAAACAAAACGGGAGATAAATTTTCACCTTGGCGGACTCCTGTTTGGCAGGGGAAATATAGGGACGAAGTTCCGTTTTTAAATACGCATGATTTTATGTTTTGATACATATTGTATATAACTTGAAATACTTTTCCCGTAACTGAACTAGCTAAGAGTTTGAACCAAAGTCCACTACGCCATACTTTATCATATGCCTGGGAAAAGTCTATAAAACCACAGTATAGTTTCTTTTTGTTTACACGCACACTTTCTAAAAGAGACTGCATTACAAATATATGATCCATACATGAGTAATGTTTCCTAAAACCTGCTTGATTTTCTTTCAGGATAGCGTTGTCCTCGATAAATGTATTTAATCTGTGATTGATAATAGCGGTAAAAAGTTTTCCGAAGCAGCTTAAGATTGTAATCGGCCTGTAATTTTTCGGATCAGTGGATTCACTTTTATTTTTGTAAATAGCGTATATCGTACCTTCAAGCCAGACGTTCGGTAAATGACCTGTATACAATATCATGTTAAAAAGCCGGATGTAAGCTGGTAATAATATTACCTTAGTGGTTTTAATATACTCATTTAAAATGTTATCATTAGAGCTTGAAGACTTTGCGTTCTTCAATTTGTTAATACACGCGAGTATTTCCGCTTCAGTTATAGATGCATTTAATTCATTAAGATCATAGTTCAAATTATTGTCTATTATATCAGAAATAAAATCGTTCTCACCTGGATAATTAGTGGATGTATGTGGTCAATAGAATCTCATGTTCTTTAGTACTGAATGTATTTAACGGTTATGTCGCTTGGCAAATCGTCGCATCGTATGGCGGTTGTTAACTCGTTAAATGCATTCGATAACAACTAAACTAAGTAAACGTTGCTCATATGTTTGCCTAACACTTCTTGATGAGTTAACATGTCTGAGCGTATGCTTTGGAATTTGCCAGGCGCGGACAGAGACATCAGTCGTCACATAACAGTAATGCATTGTGAATATTAATATTAAGTGTATCTGGTGACTGGAGGTTTGTTACATAATTTCCTATTTCATCACTGTTCATGGGATCATCAATAAAACACTGTCTCAGTTTCGTATAAAGTGAGATATTCTTTTGACTATTCCTGAGTTTACATTAAAGTCACGGAAAAAGTCCAGTTTTGAAACATTAGAATTCACGAAACGTAATTGCATTGTCAATATTAATACTTCAGTGCGTCTGGTTACTAGAGTTTCAATATCAATTCTCATTTCCTCGCGGTTTATGGGATGATATATATAACACGGCTGGATATGTTCCGTTCGGCTTTCTTCAATATGTGTCAATTGTACCATAGCTTTAATGGTTTTCCTTTAAACCGTGCTATAAATGCCGGTATATTTCAGCCGTGCTATTAATGACAGATTCGGCAGTTATACCATGTTCTACGTAATATTTATAGCATACTTTTTGTCGTATATGCGATTTATACTGCTTCTCGAGGGCCGCAGGCCCGAGAGTGCAGAATAAATCGCATACGAGAAAAATATGCTATAAATGTTTTGTACCAGAGCCGTTTATCCAACTACGCATGTGCAAGAAGTTTTAGGGCGTTGCAGTTTTCAGTAAAAACAACAGCACGATCCAATCAAGAAATAACATTATCACGCGACATAAGCATAACCCATGATTGATTATTGCAGCCAATCGCCTTTGTGTATTATTGGCCAAATGAAATGTCAAGGAGTGCTGTTTTTGGAAACGGTTTAGTCGGTTGTGTGTAAATTACAACAGCGCGCGCGTAAAACTGAATATACCATGGTATAAATGTCGAATCTGTCATTTATAGCACGGCTGAAATATACCGGCATTTATAGCACGGTTTATGCTCAGACCTTCAGGTTAATGAAAAATATATCATAAGCAAGAATAAAGGTAAACCATTACAACTATGGTACAATTAATTTTACACGCGCGTAGTTTGTTGAGGTCATTTATCTTGGTCCAAAAATCCTTGTTATACTGACAAAGCGCTGACAGGCGACACACGCGTTCCGCGGAACTCCCATCTAGTTTAACAAATATTTATTTCTTTGGTTACGGTGATTTGTACCAATTATTTATTTCTAGGGTTACGGAGGTTGTAACAATCATTTATTTGTAGGGTTACCGTGGTTTGTAACAAACATTTATATATAGTGTTTCAAGGGTTTGTAACACCCATTTATTTCATTCATTACATGTGTTTTTATTAGATTCAGTAACAGTAACAGTAGATTTATAGGATTCAGTCACTTTAATTGTGATTGAAAATGTGCTTTGTACTTTCATTTGTCCTATTTGTTTTTATATTGTAGGTCTTCTGTTTCCTGAAACTACAATAATCTCTATAAATATTGCCCAATGTTAAAAACTGTTCAACTATATATTGTTTCTTTCAATGCATGCACATACATATTTCTGAATTTGAATTAAATCTCATTTAGATATATATTTCATTGTACACATTTTAGATTTATTAATTCGCTTTTATAGTGCATGTAGGTTTTCATTTGGATATTGTACAGCACTTTTTTCGCTATGCCTGAAAACTAAATTCTGTCAGTTTCCTAATTCTCAGCTGTGTTTTCGCAGAGATGCCCGCCAGTTTTGATGCTTCAGACGACGTTTTAAGCGACGTCCAGCATTCATTCCCAGCAGGTCGGGACAGTAGCATATCGCCCACCGAGGCAACCAGGGTTCCTTTTGATGGGATGTAGTTTTGTTTACACTGTCTCGTCTATTTGGGCGCTGAAGACAGGATAATAGCGAAGATTGTGCGCATATACAATCGATTCAAGCTAACCAGTGGGCCTTATTGCCTACTGACCGTTCCAAGTCGGTAACCCTGTCTTCACCACCCTTTCTGTTGTTTTTTGTCTCTTTCATTGTATTTTCAAGTCCTTGTTTGCAGTACAGTGCGGACCTACGATGCCTTTGCGCTCAGACGCTGTGGTTTCTATAGGACCCTATATCTCATTTTTGAATGTTTACACATAACCGGTCAATCACATATGTAAAACATGACTACCCATTATCAAAACAGCACTCCTTGACATTTGATTTGCCCAATAATATACACAGGCGATTGGCTGCAATTATCAAAACATGGGTCATGCTCATGCCGAGTGATAATGCTATTTCTTGATTGGATCGAGCTGTTAGTATGTGGGGGCGGAATTTCACAGTGAAACTAATCAGGGCAAAATTACCATTTGTAATAATCCCGGTTATACTGACATGGATATGTATGTATCTCTATAGTCGGCATAGTTTGACGCGGCACTTTGCCTTATCGACCGCGTCTAAATCACGATGAATTGGGAAAAGCACCAGCTGGTTTGATCTCTTGTCGATTCTGACGATGGCCATTACAGTTTATCTAACATCTCCGTGACGCAACATTGTTCATCAAACGTCTATGTGTCCTTTAAAGACAACAAGATGTTATGATACATAACAAGCATAATTACTTTATCAATCCACATGGTTCAACTATCTTAAGACAAGGTCGATTGACGGTTAGGCATTAGACACATATGTTTTACAAGTAGAGTAATAACGATAACACCATTATCATAATTGATAATCTTAATAGTCTATTGAAGGTGTTAACACGCGCCAATATATCAATTAACACTTAGCCTATTTCATCGAAAGGTAACCAGGTAAAGGCTCTGCAAGTTTATCATTCTGGAAATATTCTATATACATATATCTTACTTAACGAATTTAGGGATTGTAAATACCTGTATAGTTAGTTATTATAAGTATATATGTTAAATTAAGTAATTACTACGTACATGTAAGTGCCTCTGTCAATTTTGTCACTATTTTAAGGCGTACATTTGTGTTCTTTTTTGCGCTTATTTTCTGAAATATTTATATATGATATTTACGTTTTTGAAATATTACACGAACTCTTAGTCCCGTTTTCTCACAGTAAAACATTTTAATTTTGATCATGTTGATTTATGGAAAGTTCATCCTTTCGTAGAGTTTTGGCTACATTTGGACCACACACGGCTATGTCGATTTTAAAAAAGGCGTTATCGCCGTCACGAAATGCTTTGAGAAACAAAGTAGAAAAGATAAGATAAAGGTAAAATGTGTGCTTCTTTTGAAAGCGTATACAGATATATAAATTTATATTTATTATTCTGATTATAGTGTTTCTCTCTCGTGGCCGAGATAGCTAAGACGCTCTAAAACCAGTTTTTAACTTTTTCAATTTCACACTAACAAACTTCCGATTACTAACTTACTTACTTAACCTGATTATGATTAATTACACCAGAAAAAATCCCAGTTACTTTTTCGAATTGAACTGGAACTCGACACTGTATAATAAGGTTCATGGTTCCCGATTCGAACGCAAACATTTTTAGATAATATTACCTTTATTTTATAATTGCCAGTTTCCTGGATAACGACATGCAGTGTAATAAAATCGGCAAAACAGGAAGGAATATGAGAATGTTTTGTCAGGGTTATGTCTCTTAATTAAACCATAATATGAGAATTCACGATTTCCACACAATTTCAGCTGACTTTAATACACAAGCCAGCAATACACACTAAAAATAAACTCATAATGGGCGTAGGTTTTGTATATATTTCATTAAATCAGTGAATGGAAATATTAAATCTGTTCGAGATATATTACTATATTTCTCTGATATTTCCTACTTATCACATACTGAATATACCTCCACATAACCCAGCTGAAATTGTGTTTCTGTTACTTAACTTTTTGCCAAACCGTATACGATTTTGCAGCAATTAGATTCTCACTTTCCAAACACAACTTTTTCGTTGTTTCCTTACCTAGATATGAAAGTTGGGAAAGTCAGAACATAAATGAGTAAATGTTGATTATTACGGATGGGGGTAGGTATACATTACTGGTTCTACCCAAGGAAAATGGGGTGGTCTGTGTCTACAACAAAAATTCGACCGTCATATAGCCAAACATGTGCTAAAATGACGTAAACAAACTTCAAACAAACTCTGTTTGCGATAAAAGGCAGCAGTTTCCCACGTTTTTCTAAATGGTGCGTAATATACCAACGCCTTTCCTCTTAAGTGTATCTTATTTCAGTAGTGCACGGCAGTAGTTCATGTGTAGTTACGTGGAATCGTGATAGTTCTTTCCATATTCTGTAGTACTTCCCATATGGAGAGCATGTGAACGTAAGCACACAATATATAGATAATATAACAAATATACAAACGAACAAACATGTCATGGTTAGAAGTATACATACATATATGATACACTAAAGTTATTATCGAGTGAGTAATTATAAAGTAATATCAATGATTAGTTAGTGCTACGTAATAATCACAAGTACGCCACTAACAATCAGAAAATGAACTGTTTACACATGCTTAACACATATTATATCACATAATATGAATATTTGTACATATTATATCATATAATATGAATATCTGTACATATTATATCATACGATATGAATATTTCTACATATTATATCATATAATATGAATATGCGTACATATATACATGCCTATTAACCCTCCACGTATTTTTAACAGTTGCAATTTAATTCAGGGAGCTCGTCATATGGGACACGTGATTCAACTCGGCCCATTTATGGTCAACTCTGTCCTCTAAAATAAGACTTTAGCTACTAAAAGGATAAAAACATCAGAAACGGTCTTACCATATATTGGTAAGTATTGAAAATGTGAGATACGTTATTGTTCAAGCTGGGTAATCGGTTTATAAACAAAAGTTGTAATCCTAAGGTGTTATGGTATATCTGAAAGTAGAACAAATAAATCAGCATACGCCGCGGGCCATGGAATGGTGTGAAATAATATATAGGGTCCTATAGAAACCACAGCGTCCGAACGTAGGTGGCATCGTAGGTCCGCACTGTACTGCAAACAAGGACTTGAAACTACAATGAAAGAGACAAAAAACAACAGAAAGGGTGGTGAAGGAACGGTCAGTAGGCAATAAGGCCTACTGGTTAGCTTGAATCGATTTTATATGCGCACAATCCTCGCTATTATCCTGTAGCTATTATCCTTCCAATGAAAACATGATTGAAAGGCGCCTGAACCGCATTGAACTGACCACAATCTGTTTCAATCCCCAGAATCGTGATGTGGTTCAAAATTGTAAAGTTGCACATTGTTCAACCATCTAATTATGGGAATATCCTCCAAATCAACAATATGATAGTTGAATTCCAACACTTGCCTGCTTTCCTAGTGTACTTCTCTTTGTATCGGTGTCGATGACGTCACGACTGGTTATGCAAGGAAAAGTTTGTCGCCTTATATTTTTCTTTTTTGAGTATAACCGGTCCGTCTTTTCGATTTTTATCTTGAAAGAAATAAATTTCGCTTGCAATTCATCAATAACAAAGAAAATATTGTGTTAATTCCAAATTAAAAACGCATAAAGTATGAATGTTTTGAAATAAGCAAAGGTCATCTTTAATAAACTGATAATATATTGTATGAAAAGTGTTTTTTCCAATGATTTATTTAAACGTTATACTTCGGACGGCATCAAGTAGTCATAATAACTGAATACTCCGAAACTGGATTGTATAAGAGCAAAGCAAATTATAACGGACACGTTTTGGATAGAGATACTTGACTGTTGTGGAGGGTTTCATGGTTAGGTGGGGAGATGTGATGAAACAAAGCAATGCCATACAATAGCTCATTTTAAACCGAATCAAATACATTTTACATTTTATAATCATAAAATTTCCCCAATACTTTTTTTTTAAACTAAATTTTGTTAATTTTAAATGTTCTTGTTGTGCTTCCTCATCTTCCTCGGAATAAGGGAATACATAGCGAATATTATGTCAGTGCCTTTTACTATCAAGTTTATTAGGCGAGGCATAGAAAACGAAGAATGGCGAGGCTCTACTGAGCCATTTTTCGTTTTCGTGCCGAGCCTAATAAACTTGATAGTAAAAGGCACTGACGTAAGAGCCTCGGCATTCTTCGTTTTCTAAGCCTCGCCTAATAAACTTGATAGTATAAGGCACTGACAAAATATTCTATTTATCATGTAGATTATCCACATTTTCTGTATGAATTACTGTTTTTACCTATTTCTCAGAGGATACCGCCATCTTGTGTTTTTTTGGATTGTTTTATGACGTCAGGCAACGTTACGTGCATGACGTCAGATAACGTTACGTACAATAAACCCGGGGGATTCTGAATTGATTTGCTTTATTTGCCAGTGCATATTAAAGCAACATTTATTAGGTCACCCCTTTATTAGGCAGAAAAAGGCATGTCTGAATGATAAATTTGGTGAAGGGTCAGGATGAAATACCCTGGCCTTAGTGTCAACATTCATATTTTGTGCAGAAGCATTTCTCAATTACAGTTGCGTCTTCTCTAATAGTAAAACTCATACATTCAAATAATGCGATTTCAATTAATATAATATTTTAATGATGTTGTTCTTGACTTTTTTTTCAAACTCAGAGAAAATCGACATTTTTCTATACAATATCACCTTTATGTTATCTGTTTCCCAAATGCACGGGTTGAACTCAAATTCACGGAACACTTTTATTTGGCTTAACGTCCATGCCGAACACGTTGTCAACGTCTGGACAATATTCATTAGGCGATGAACTGGTGTTATCACCTCGTATAGTCATTAAATTAAAACGAATTATTTGCGTAATACAACTGACTTTAATAACAAGTCAGTTGATAATAAGAAGC
The DNA here is from genome assembly GCA_037043455.1 of Cyrtodaria siliqua. NCBI lineage: Eukaryota > Metazoa > Mollusca > Bivalvia > Adapedonta > Hiatellidae > Cyrtodaria > Cyrtodaria siliqua. The sequence goes on along the minus strand of JAWPHD010003359.1, from coordinate 108,396 downwards.
TAATGGAAAAATGGCGTTTAATTACGCCTTGGTGAACATCGCTTTGTGGAGAGATATTTTTTTATGCAGACATAATATTGTTTTCTACGTCAAATATATAAATGAACAACGGAATTGTGATATCTAGTACTGCAGCAAAATAAAACGTCCACGATAAAACTAAAGTTTGTCTATCAGTAAAACGGAGAGAGTATAGACAATCTGTGGATGCGCCAGGAACTAATTATTCAGCATTTTTGATCATTTTGATACTCCACTACAGGGATTCTTTTTTAGCGAACAGTGCCGGACTATTTCATTGAAAAAAATCTCAAAACGCCGTATTGTCGATTCAGACTGCCGTTATCGATTTTACGCGTACCTCTGTAACTGGCGTGAACGCCTTTGCAAAAGTTCTGCTTCAGATTACGTCATGCATTCGTCGAATGTTTTGACACGCTGGTAAAAGTTGAAAAAGGCGAGTTGTAGGGCATATCGTGGAATCTGATGTTACGCTGCAGTAAAGAATGAAACAGTTTGACTGTCGTAGAACCATGCAGATAAATAAACTGAAATAAACTTAAACTGAGTGAATTTACCAACACTGACAATTCGCATGATTGCGAGGATCAACCTTCTGTTTTGTATGTGCGTGGGTGATAATTTAAATCGGACACACAAAATCTCTCCTCCAATTCGGGCTCTATTTGTTCTCATTACCTCCCGACCCCAGCCACAACCAAGATTTCTCCCACACAGTGAGATTCACTGTGGTATGGCTATGAAAGGGAATACCTATGATGGGCAGTGTCAAACCTCATAACTTGACGTGTGATCAATGGATAGTACAACAACAACCGTTTCAAAACATCTGTCCCTGCCCACCCCTCACCCCATACTAACTTGACCTTTCTTTTGAATTTGCTTTATTCTGACTCTGCATCACCCTGTCACCACAGCCTGGCACAGGGTTAGAATAATCGAGGTGTTTATTTATTTACACGGCTAGACAGACCATAAGCTTTTATTTTACATGGCCTGCCATTTCTTGAAACAAAATTAGGCCGACTATATCCTATTATTTAACATGGCCTTCCATTTCTTGAAAAAATATATAGGCCAACCATAAGAACAAGTTAGTGTCATAGCCAACATGCTGTATACCAATCTATTTATGTTCTAACAAGCTTACTGTAAATTATAAATAAAATTAAAGCCTTAATGAAATATTCAAATTTAAGATGAGTGTTTTATATATATATGTGTTTATATATTGTTTCATTTATTTTTATAGGGACACATGATGCCTGCATGACATCAGAACCAAATACATATTCTGATCTGACATCCGCTATGACTCTTGGTTGGACGAGTTGACTGTTGAGGCTGAAGGAAAACTAAAAACATTGATTTTATAGAGGTCTGTATGCAGGTCTTATTTATATGGTAAAAAAAGCATTTCGCATCATGATGACAATAATATATTCAAGAAGAATTACCTCAGGAATTTTATTCCCCATTCATGGATTTTTCCCCAATTTAGGCCAAAACGCCCCTTCCCCAAAACCGTAAAAAATGCCCTCGATCAAGAAAAAATATTTTCTTTTGATTTACATACATGTATTTCAAAATAGAGTATGATAATGGACCTTTGGTAACGGTCGAAAACGACACATACGAAATATTGCATATCTCTGGGCTCCACGGCTCATTAAATAGCAACATTGCATTGGATATTTACACACATACTGTAAATACACTGACAGTAGTGGTCTAGCTCTCTGTAACAGAGTCATGCATGGGGGACTTAACTTTATACATTATCATTTCTCGTTTATAGGTATTTTACTAACGTAAAATAAAAGGTAAATGCTGACAACTATATTTCTATAACTGGTAAAATGTAGGCATTGAATTATACATGTATAATATATTCAGTAGATGAAACCGGGGGTTCATGAAACGGGGTGTTCATAAATGGCTGACACTATCCTGATATACCAGGACATGATTTATATTTGAACTTCAGCTATCTAAAGACGTATGATGCTGTTGTTTCTTCATTAAGAAGTGTCATTCAGCTTACGTAATAAACTGTACGAACTTTGACACGTTTGTGTTGAAATAAGTAGCACGTGTAACAAAAAAAGAGTATACACACACGTGTCAAAGTTGGTATAGTTTATTACGTTGAATAGCAAAGTGATCGTATAGTTTTATTAAACAAGTTATTGTTGATGTAAGCAAGTTCAGCTCAAAACATAAAATTAATCAGTTACTTCTGCAACAGAGTCAGAATCATTTACTTCCTAACTCTAACAACAATCTTGTTGCCGTAAACACCAGCAAAGTTCGTAACTCCGAACCGTTCTTTATCGAACCATATCCTAACCGACAGCCTAATATTATCAATATCCAAAGGCACGTTATTGTTGATTCGTTAGCAAAGGGAATATAGAGTAAACAATGATTCGATTTTTTTGCAAATTCTATGGCGTTTGTGGAATTTGCAATTCCGGTAGCGCTATTCGAGTGATTTGTCATTCATTATCAAATGACGGTAAATTTGCCATTTGTACAGTTTGAACGCTGGTTGTGAATGGCAATTAACACGCTTTTTTGTATTTGCCATTCTATACCTGCATTTAAAACCGTATAAACGCCGAAACAAATGTAAAAAAATCAATTCTATAAACTATTTTGTTAAAATATATTCAAACCTCGTCTTGAAACGTTCAACTGAGCGAGTCGACTATATTGAAACATTAAGGCTACATTAGCCGTAACTTTGTAGCTTACGTTGACAAACATTACACAACTACCATTATTTAATATTTATTGAATAGAAATAAGATGTGTTTGATGGAATTCAATAGCTGTAGAAAAAAGTACCAATTCTTGGAATTAAGCTCCAAGCACAAACTAAAATTACACTTGCGGGCAAGACGAATGCGTTCCCAATTGAGCTATACGGGAAATTTATGTGATGCAAGACAAAAACTAATTCGCTATTCTCACGTTTCCATGTAACACATTTCATTGAATACAAACTAGACAGTTATTTGCTTATGCTCAATATATACTTTACTTAGGACAGTGCCCCTTTATAAAGAACTTCAACATACACAAGTTAATCTACATTAAAAAAAAACATAAAACGGTAAAACTTTTCAGTAAATTAATTGTTTGTTCAATAGAGCCAATAAAATAATGCATCTGTTTACTGACTCTTACTGTAACCCCACCGACTCCCTTAAAGGGACACAAGGCTATCTTCTCTTTTTTTTAACTCACGGCGTCCCGTTAGTTTTTCTATAACTTGCATTTGTTCAATTATTAATGTTAGTTACATGAATATTATAAACAAAAGTATTTGGATGTTATTAACTGTTGATAATACATCACTAATAAATACAGTAGAATGGTAGAATAAGAAGAAAAATAGAAAACTCAAAAGTTTCATTTAATTATATGCAAGCAGGTTTAATGTCAGAATGATACTGGATAAATAAATCCAGACGCTATAATTTCAATGCTTGAAAAACACTTCAAGATTGCCGTGTTTCCCTTTAAAACACTGGTATCTCCTTGTTTTATTGGGGATTAAACATCTGAATTATCCTGACTTAATGCAATCTGGGTTTAACTTTGAACAAATAAACAAAGTATAAAGCCCACATACCCACAGGAGTCCGATGAATGGATGGTAGATCTTAGCTCATTAGTGCATTTTCTTTATTTTTCAGACAAGTTGCTGCCATGTTCACAAATTGCATGGTTGCGGTATACAACTAATGGAGCCAAGTGATAAAAATAATTTCAAAGGATTATCTTGAACTACATCTACATGAAGAATGACATGATGATTATTACACAAAAACAAATCCATTGATCATCGGTTTTCCTCCTGCATAAATACCACTTTCATCCGTGCCATTGAGAATGATGTGAAAGAAAGTATAGTTGCTTGTTTCGATCTCAAAGTCAATAAAAAACAACATCCATTGAGAAGTTGAAGAAATACATATTTTTATTGAACATAACCGTTACCATACATAACCAAGCATACATGCGATGATGAGCTATGTTTAAAAAAAATTCCCATTTGAAAGATTGCAAAAAAGAAGGTACGTGTGACAATTATTGAGTATAAAAAGGTTTAAATGCAGTTAGTTGACCTTGGTGTACATAAATAGTACTAAAACTACTTATAAAATGAATGTTTTACTGTATTTTTCCCCATTTGTATGAAAAATCACTCTAAAATTTCCAATTGTGATGGTATGTGTTATGTTCCCAAGGAATAGAAAGAAAACTTTGTCTGGCGTCCGGCACACTTTAAAGGGACACACGGCAATCTTGATTGTTTTAAAACTCGCGTCGTCCAGTTAGTTTTTCTACATAACTTGCATTTGTTCAATCATTAATGTCAGTGCTTTTTATCTTATATACGTGGTACCGAAAAACGGTACCATTCCCAAATTGCTTTTGTGTGATAGTGAATTCAATTTAAGGCAAAATGACGCGAATTTTCCTAATTGAATGGGTACCGGTAACATTCCCAAAAGGGTGAAAAAATCACTGTAGTTATAAGAATAGTATTAAGCAAATTGTCTTTGAATATTTCTGTCCTGATGATAGTGTAATAGGAGGCTAAATGAAATCCTAGGGCTAGCCTAGTGTACCAATAATATATTTAAACCTATGGTAGAATAACGAAGAAAAAATAAAAACTCAACATTTTATTCAATGTATGCAAGCATGATTATACTTGATTATAAATCGAGAGTAATACTTGATAAAAACTTCAAGATTGTAATATGTCCCTTTAAATTACAACCTAATTTTGAAAAACATGTTTCATCATCTAACTTGCATGACCTTTTATCATAATTCACTAGTGTTATAAATATGCCTTAAAAAAGGCCTTCTGAACAGAAGTGTTCGGCCGCTGGCGACCTAGCAAACCTACGTAATTTACAATCGGAGCGACGGAGGTTAAATCGGAGGTTCAACGCCTGATTTTTTCACCGACATACTGAATTTTGCAAATCAAGCACGTCATTAAGTAGATGACGTTTGCGAATTTGCAGTTGATGACACTTTTGATTGCGTTTTTGGCACCGAGTGAAGATAAGAAATAGTTTGCGGGAGACATGTATTTACAAGTCTGACATCTCGATGTATGGCAAGGGCCTGACTGTCCTGTGGTCTGAGTATTGGAGTCGGGTTTCAACTTGGCTGCAACAAGGATGTCGCGGAGACTGTACGCAATAATGGGTTTTCTAGGCAGCATTTTGTTCAGACGACAGGACAGTCAGGCCCTTGCCATACATCGAGATGTCGGACTTTGTGTTATCCTTTTCACATTTTTATTCTCTCTTCATAACTAAATGTCAGGGTACAGTTTTACCCTCATCCAACCAGATATTTTCTTTTATTAGTATCACATTTGGCTGCAGAGTGTCTTTTCAAAGTAACCAGTTTCTGCAACACTGCCAAACGATAAGTTGTTTTTTAAAGAGTTGTATTTCAACTGCCGTGTATTTTAGTGATTTTTTGTTCGTATTTGCTATTTTCGTGTTTGTGTACCCCTGATGAAGGCGTAAGCCGAAAGCGCTTCGGTTTTTATAAACTGTAGCACTGTATAACTGTTTTTTTCCCCATCTATTAATTTATTTAAACATTTTCGTATCCCATCGGGGATCCAGTGCTTTTTGAAAGGTATTTTGTATATATACAGGCCACTAAATAATAAATGTATCCAGTTCTTCCTTGTCCAGTTATTTTGATCAGTACTACTGACATGTCCAATAACTCTGAATTTCATTTGGCAGAGTTATGCCCCATTTCATAAAACCTTAACCTCAACCTAACCTAGTCCATAACTTGTCAAAATACAGACCTATGGTCATGAAACTTTATACATACGTTTCTTATCAGTTATTCAATGCAGTGTTATACCGCTTCTTGTATCTACTTGCGTAGCATGGCAGATGCTTAGAGATCACTTTGTCGTCCGGCACACATTAACATGCAACATTACCTTGGTTATAACTTGAAAAATATTTGACCTATGTTGGTGAAACTTCACACACATCTTTATCTTTCTCCAGGAGATGTTGTTACACATGTCCAATAACTCTGACTTTCATTTTAGCATAGGTATGCCACTTTTCATAAAACGTTAACCTGCAATCTAACCTAACTCGTAACTTGGCAAAATACTGGCCTATGGTCAAACATGTTATACAGTTCTTCCTTATCAATTATCCATTAAAGAGGCATGCCACTTTTCATAAATTAAAAATCTGCTCCATAATTCATGAAGGATTTCAACCCTTGTCTTCAAGCTTCTATAGTTAGATTCATCTCTGCTGAAATACATGTAAGCATATGGCAGGCAAAACAAGTGTTCCATGGAACACTCTTCTAGTAATAAAACTTGAGTAATTTAAAGATGAAAATGTTTGGTCTGGACATTTCGACCTCCCGGCTTTTTAATTTGCTAAATCATAACTATTAGTTTAAAGGGGGTAATATTGATATTAGTTGCACATCCAATTTAAATAAAGTACTATTTTCACAAACAAGAAATTATAAGCGCCGTAAAGCATCATATGAATTAGTATTAATGAGTTTTAATGAATCAAAAACTAGTCAAGTCGTCAAGTTTTCCAATTAAACCATTTGATCAACAATACTCAAACCGTACAGAACATGGGCCTAGTTTAGTGTAAATTTACATTGAAGCATTAGGTTTAATTCTTACTTGGAATGACGCCTATACTTCTTCCAGTTCACCTCCAGTCGCTTTAAAAAGTGTTTCTGCTCCATAATGCATGAAGGATTGCACCGTCTGACCTCCGTGTTACTGTTGCATGTGGCTTCAATGGAGACAGGTCATCAAGTGAGCTGGCCCTTTTACTAAAGTCACATTTCAGATAAAATGCGGTATTAAAATGGAGCACACTGTCTTTGCCCTGGGAGTCTGTTTAAGTACATTGCCAGTTTTATTAAACATGACAGATATGTAACAATTTCCGCACCAGTGACCTCCGAGAGCAGCTGTGTGCACTCTGGTGACATGTGTCTCCCATGAAACTTAAAAAGAGTATTATCTTAAAAGCGAGTACATAACGAGTTCCGTTGAATACATAACGAGTTCCGTTCTATCATAAAAAATATCATGCTCTTGTTATTTTTAAACTCCCATCTTAAATTAGTGTTTACTCTACTTTTTCAAACAATCATTTGCCTCCGTATTTCAAATACTTGCACCAATTATTCCAGGGGATTTTACTACCATCACTCTTCACGATTAAGAGTTTGATCTATACAGAGACGACAAACTTTTGGAAAACACTAAGTCGGATAGAGGCTATGAAGAAAAATCGTCACCATTCAGAAATCGAAAGGGAGGTAGTGAAAGGACCGATCGCAGCAACACTATACTTGGGGTAATACTAAATTAGGGATAACCAACTGATCCTCGCTTGATGTATTTTTCACAAACTAGACCAAAACATGTCATTTAAAAAGAAAGGAAGACCTGTGTACATCTCATAAGCCCAAGCGTCTTTTAATGACGAACTGGATTTATTTTGCTACTACCCGGTGACTGTTCGCATAGCTGTCAAGACCCAGTGGTTGTCAAGAGTGATATGCGGTTTCAAGGGGCGGTTGTTCCTTGGGTTGTGGGGTAAAGGTTGGCGGGGCGCAGGAAGTCCGGGATGGTCTGTGGTACAATTTAATAGAATGTATTTGTCACAAATAATTATTTGTCTTATTTTTAACATTTAAACACACATTTAAACGTCAAAGAAAAAAGAAAATTGAGCTTACCGGGTGGAGAAATTGAATGGGTGAACTACATTTTATAAAAAGAAGTCAGCAACAAAAACAATCAGGCATCTATTCAGATTCGTGAGAACAGAACGTATGCGTGAAACGTTTTTTTTGGGTAGAAAAAAGCACTTTTTACACATTTTAATGATATTTTGCAGGCTTGTAGATGACGATTTTTTCTTGACGTTATTGCTTTCGTCTTTTTTCTCGCTTTAAGAACAAATTGTAATTATCAATTTGATTAAAAGCTCAAATTTCACTTAAATTTTCGAAACAGTCGCCGGTTTGTAAATGCCTAGAAATTGTGTTTTTAATAAAACAGAATAGACAAAACACGTAAAAAATTAAAATCCACTGTGTAACAAACCAATACATATATTTGTTTATGTGTGTCATCTTTGTGCAGTTGTTTACGTTTATTGCGCGTGACGTTTTTAAGTAAATATCCCTCCGCGACGGCTTGGCGCTATCAAAGAATCGATGTTATTCTGTAACAGTATAAGTAGATATAAATATCAAACAGGAAACGTAACATTCAATGACGACAGTCAACCACAAATACACAGAGAAACCCAGAACGACTTTAAAGATGAATAAAAGGCAAGATAACACATCACAAATACAAAAGGGTTGACAATAGGGCTACCACCTTGAAACGCTCAGTATCTCTGCCGAAAGAGCTAATTAAGTAATAACAATAGTTTAAAAAACATGCGGTTAAACCAGCAACGGCCATTCTGCCACTGACCGCCCAAACACGGTAGCTCTATTGCATACCCGTTTGCTTTGTGTTGTCACGTGTCCTGCCTCTTATTAACATTATAAGTGTTGTTTGATTTAATGTATGTTTCTGGTTGACTGTGTTTTTTGAAAACTAAATTTTCGTTTTGACCTTTATACCTTCCTTTAGCGTCTGTTTACACGTGCATGTTCAAGTATTAAAATAAAGCTTATTTTAACCTTCCAACATGCCCTCTTTCCAAAAAGCTGACATAATATATATTGTCTCTAAAATTAGCCGCACGTCTATCTAATGCTATGTAATTAAGAAACATAAAAGAAATCAAGGTGTTCTGCTTACAATAAATACCCAATCAATAATATTGACCAGTGCTTATACTATGCCATGCATTGCGTGTAAAATGAGAATAAACGTTCCCATGTGAATATATATATATTTGAAATTTGTCTAAAACTAGTTTCTGAACGGAAGACTGTTGTTTGAAATAAAATGATAATACAATCTCATAAAGTTTTACCTTTCCTCGTATTGTTCAAACTGCAGCTATTTTGTCGCGCGTCGTTGTAAAGGCTAGAATTAAATGCATGAATCTTCTCCTTGAACATAATATACTGAGTCAATATTGTCTGCGTCTAGACTACTCTTGTTTTGTATGTTCAACAATGTTCAGTAATCGTCAGTTCCTGCGTACGAATGAACAATACTAAATTCCAACTATTGCCATAAACGAATTATTTGGAATAACGCCCCAAGTTATTGTAAGATAGAGACAAATTGCAAGACGTTTATTGTCAATCAATAATTGCTCTGGATTCTACCTCGTTTGATATGTGTCTTAGTACTGCAGCTTCGAAATGGTAAGCAATGGTGTTGATCATTTTTATTCTAACAAAACAAGTCGAATGTATATGACACATTACTTATACTAAAGCGAAAAAGAAACGCAACTCGGGAATTTCTGCTGTATATTGAATATATCGCACACTTAATTCAACATAATATTCCAAAGAAATCCGAAGACGTTTTGTAAAAGAAATGTTGCAGTTAGTTAGAGAACTGTGATGTTGTAGACGTTTTACACGTTGTAACCAGAAATTCATAAATTTTGAAATTCCTCTTTGAAAAATTGAGGAAGTTTGGCTGCGAAAAAATAGCATGATGTTCACAGTGTGAAACAATGGAGTTTAATTCATGGTAAAAAACACAAAACAGAACCGGGTAGCAAATACATACATGTATCAATGTTCAGTCCTAAAACTCAAAAAAGAATCGACTGCCTTAGGCCACTGAAAAAGAATGTGAAATAACTATGGTTGTCGATATTTGCTTTAGCAAGGCACAATTTAATAATTTGCGCTAAACGTCGGAAATATAACATTACATTTTATAGAAAATTGCTGAGGCAATTCCGATAGAAATAAATATATAATTCGTTAAATATAACAAAAAATCAAAGCAATAATTACAATATAACGCATGGCCAAGAACTATACATACACTATATTGTTCCGAATCTTTTGTGGATGCAAAATATAAGATGACATATCAACATGTGAGCGATAGTTTAACCTATTTAAATAAGGTGGTTTAGGAGAATAAAAGAAAACATAAATATTTGATTGGGTACTAGGTGCACACATGTATGTAATAGACCCGTATCATCTTTACAAAGAAAACATGTTGTGGTCTAACTGTATACATGCAACCTATGACTTCAATTTTTGACTGAACACCAAAAGCATTCGTGGTTTTCTAAGTGATTAAGATGTCGCACATCCATTAGTTCATCTATTATACTCAGTTCATATTGATGCAGAATGTATGTTACACGAATCACAGGAAAACAGGGTAATAGTTTGTTTTGGACGCTATGATGCGTCTACCTAAATCCTCACAGCACGGTAACATGCTATGCTTTTCTTAAATAATGTATTGTCTTACCCTTAATTATTTGTTTCTCCTGTTGCCCTGCCTTCTGCCATGTCACTGACTACTTGCTGTTTGTTTTTAGGCCTTTTTTATATTCATATATACATGCTCATCTTTGTGTTATATTTATATTTGCCTATTACTGTTAGAGAATATAACCTGGCGGAGATATTTTTACTTACACTGTCCCGTTCTATTGGGATGACATTAGGGTAAGAATGTGGTTTGATGCAACCTAGAACCTGGTTCAAACCCCCAGCGGCCTCTTTGTTGTCGCAGATCTTTCCGTGGCAGTATCCATACATATTGTCAGCTCTTTTATGTTTATGACGTCATTTCGTGCCTTTTATTCATCTTCTGAAGATGATGTTGTTTCCACACATATCACTCGGTGGACAACTTTCAAGGCTGGGATAGACGAAAAGCAGAACAAACAGCCAACTTTGTACTAGATTCCTAAATTAGATAAGAATCTGTATAAGGCCCGCTTTATTTCGAATTTATTTCGAATTATAGTGCCTGCACCATCACAAACATCTCAAAACAATTAACTTCTTGTCTTATTGCCGTCAAAGATCACGTTAAACAATACTGTGCTAAAACTTATGAAAACTCTGGGATTGATGTAGTTTGGTCTATTAAGAATTCAGGAGACGAAACGTCAAGTTTCATCTATAAGCACCTGCACTACATACAACCTTCCTGACTTCTATGGTGACGTGATTTACAAACTTCGTAAGATCCTTGGTCATGATCACTTTCATACAATCTTTGTTAAACTCGTTAAACGGTTTATCAAAAAAGGTTATGACCCTATCATTTTGCAACGCATTGCATGCTTGGACGTGGACCCATTTACAGTTCGCAACTATGCCTTCCTCTTTAATTGTGCGAAGACCGGACAGATTGTGGACCCTATGATGACGTCTACCTAAAGCCCTTAAGTTTGTTATTTTGTTGCTCTCTTTTCTGCCAAGTCATCGAGTACCTTCTTTGTGGCTTTCTATGCTACTTTTGTTTTGTATTTATATATGCAGGAGCATCTTCGTGTTTTACTTATATTGCCTATTAATGCTGCCTTGTTGGTTAGGGAATAGTTCATGTCGGGGATTTCTTTATTTACAATGTCCCATTTTACTGGGATGACAGTAGGGTAAGTGTGAGGTTCATATTTGTCTTTTTGCGTATTTTGAGGTTTACTGTGTTCTGTCAAAGCTGCATTTCCTGTTCGACTTTTATAATTATTTGCATATAAGTTGCTATATTTATTTCATATTTTCGGAAATGGTCATTCCTGCTGGGATTGCAACATAGTTTTGTTGTAAACTATTGATTATATTCTTAGCGGGCATGCTGATTCCTAAATTATTCCGCAAATATTAAGTATAATTGATTCAACGATAACATGCACCACGTACTGCGTTGTTCTAGACGTTTTTGCGTACGAATTAGATGCAATATTTCTGTCAGTGTATAGAAAAATGCAGGCATGTTATTGTTGCCCAAACAAAGCAACCATTTGATTTTTATTTAACATTGGCTTCTATAACAGTGGCATAATATTGCCTATTTATGCCTCCCGGTTGGTTAGAGAATAGTTCATGGCGTGGATTTCTTTATTTACACTGTCCCGTTTTATTGGAAAGACAGTATGGTAAGTGTGAGGTTGGTGCATAGAACCCGGTATAAACCCCCAGCGGCATTTTTTGCAACTAGCCGTTCCAAGGCGGTAGCGCTATTGCCAACCTTTCGTGTTTGTGATGTCTTATTTGGACTTGTATTCATCTTTGAAGTTGTTTTTTGTTTCTGTGTTTGTTGTTGACTGTCGTCATTGAATGCTACTTTCCCTGTTCGACTGTTATATCTACGTGAGTTCTGACTAACATGTTTCATTATGAGAAATTATTGTGTTCTGCTCCACACTCTTAATAATAAACTCATGACCTTGGGTCATAATACACCTTGATTTAAATCCTGAATACTGTCCACAATCTTACATTCATAGAATGTGTGTAATGCTGTCAATCAGTGTTCCAAGGCGGTACCTCTACTGTCAGCCATTTTACGTTCCTGGTGTCGCATACTTTACTTTTCCTTGTATTGTTTCTTTTTGTTTTATATGCGCGGTTTTGATTGACAATGTTAATCAACATTTCCTGTTCAACTTATTTTTTTATCTCGTTCAGCGATTTCCAAATTTCTCCCTAAGTTTCATACGCTTTTTTCCTTACCGGCTTTTATTTATCAGTTTAACAATTGCCATATATAGAGGATTTTGCATGAGTGCCTGTATGATATTGAATTCATAAAAAGAGTAGGATAACATTTATATGATGTGAGGCTGTCATATCAGTTTTGTCCAACTCATTTAATAAATTCGATATAAAATAGGCACGAATGTGAGATTATATTTATCACATAACTCCAAAAAAGCCTAAGAAACAAAGTTGTTTTGCGTGTATCTGCTTAAACATAACGCCGTCGTACGATGACGTCTTATGTTTCTATAATGACGTCGTATGTTTCTATGATGACGTCGTATGGTAACTCCGTCTTCTCCATACTCAACGATCAACGGAGTTACTCTGTCGATTTCCGTATTCCGGTATTTTAACAATTACGGAAAGTGACGAGACAATTCCGATATATTCTGAAGTTAACGGAAAAGATCGAACGATTATGCGGCCTTCATTTGATTATTGATTTCACTAGTGTTATACCATTGTATATAACCCCAGTCGGTGGTGGGGTGATAAGAATCAACCGACTGCTCGATACTTAGAAGAGGAGTAGGACCATCGCCCCCTCCCCACTCCCTCACGCGCGAAAACTAACCCACCTGTTGACCGTGGTTGGCGACCGGTGTCGTTGGACTCGTTGGAGAAGGGAATTCTGGAGGTTGAGTGACGTGGAGATCTGGTAGTTATCTCCGCGTTACAACACACCGCTTTGGTCCGGACTTCATCTAGACGGACGGTCAGATTAGCCCGAACGGATCAATCGTTTGTCACGCCAGCTATACGGGATCCTAGCTTCTTGTTTAATTCACATCTCTCTCAATCCCTCTCGTTTAATATCTTTCTCCCCATTTATTTTGTCCTCTTTAAACATAATGTAAAAGGATCCTTTATGGCAATGGCGCTAGGGCTAATCATGTATTTCTGAACTCTATATGGCTATACTCATGCCACTTTTAAGCGGAACATAAGTGCGGCTCTTCGACTTTTTAGTTCAGGGATTATGTCCGCTGGGTGGTATGGGGGGTCTGATGCGTTAGTCGTATATGAGTATAGTCTTCACGTATTCTTGGCATTTGTCTATCGGATATCCACAGAAAATGTCCCCTTGCTGGACTCCGAGGGGGGTGAGAAGCGTGGAGAATGAATATATCAAAACCCCATTATGGCACACAAATACACACACAAAACTACTACTGGTTTTAAACGATTTAAAGAAGGGACCGAATCTGAATCAGATGAGGATATTTCTCTTTTAAATTGGCCCCGTCTCCTTTTGCCATATCCAAGGCTTTACTTGGCATCGCCGGTGAGCCAAGGAGTGTTAAAAAACTCAATAATGGAAAACTTCTTATTGAGTGTGCCAAAAAAGCATACCCTGACAATCTACTTCAAATTCAAACTTTCGTTAACATCCGTGTTGAGGTTATTCCGCACATTTCTCTTAATTCTTCAAAGGGTGTAGTACGTTCCAGGGAACTTGAGCACTGCACTCTTGAAAAAATGACTCACAATCTTAAGTCTCAAGGTGTGACTGAGGTAACGCGCATCAGTATGAGGCGGGGTGAAAAACCCACTCCTACCAATACTTTTGTGCTTACTGTCAGCAAACCAAATCTGCCAAAGACCATCAAGACTGGATATATCATTATACCAGTCAATCCCTTTATTCCAAACCCTCTTCGATGTTTTAACTGTCAACTCTTTGGTCACCACAGAGAAAGATGCAAGCTAGCTGCTCCTGTCTGTGCTCTTTGCGGCCAGGAGGTTCATAGCGACTTCGCGAATTGCAACAATCCCGCCTCTTGCGTTAACTGCAAGGGAACTAATGTGGTTTTCTCAAGTGGAAGCACGAAAGGGAAATACAGAAGGTTAAGATTGAGAAGAACATTTCGTTTCCTGAAGCTAAAAAACTTGTTGAGAGCCTTACTCCGCCCACTCCATCTGGCAAGTCATATGCCGATGCGAGTAGGGTTGAGAAACCAGCTACCAGGTCAGTCGCGGCGCAGACCGTGTTGACCTGGCCAATAGATTCCAACAAGTTTACTACTATTCCACTCTCTGTTCAGAATTCCTCTAATACATCTTCAGCCTCACAAACTGTGGTCCTTGTAAATAAGCCTCCTGTGGCTCCAAAACCTCTTGTGGCTTCCAAGCCTTAAACTCCTTCAACTATATCCTCAACAACTCCTACATCTACTGCATCTACTTTATCTATTTCGAAATCGACGGCCTCTGGTGCAAACAAGAGTCCACCAAACCTGACGACTCTTCCAAAGCTTTGTCAAATCCGACGAGTTCGTCACCAAGCAGAACTGCTGCCGAGAAATTGACAGCAAGAAAAAAGAAAACTCCCGGGTTAGGGAAGCAGTCAAAAGGATCTGATGATCCGATTGAACTGCACAACATATTTGGAGATTTGGTGATAGAGGTTGATGATCCATCACGTCTGGAACTCCCAAAGCCTCCAAAGCCTCCTAGGTCTGCCAAACCCACAGGTCGTAAAACCGTACTTCCGCCTTAGTGACATCAAAATCAAATAAGGTCATTCAATGGAACTGCCGAGGTTTAAATCCTAATTATGATGAAATCAGCTTACTTTTAAATAAACACAATCCTGTTGCATTTTGTCTTCAAGAAACTTTCAAGACTAGTGATAAGATATCTTTTAAAAACTATTCATTGTATAACTTTATTTGTGATACAGGTGATAAAGCTTCCTCACAGAACTGTTGCGTTGAAAACTAGCTTGCAAGCTGTTGCAGTCAATATTACGATGCACAGAGTTATAACAATATGCTTCTTATATTTACCGCACAGTTCTTCACTATACCTTAAAGATCTAAATCACCTAGTTGCACAATTACTATCACCTTTTATACTCTTGGATGATTTTAATGCACACAACTACATTTGGGGTTGTGAGGATATCAACGATAAAGGCAAGACATTTGAGGATTTCTTAGCCAAAAATAATTTGTGTCTTTTTAATGATAACAAATCGCATACTTATTTACATCCAGCTACAGGCTCTCATTCTTCCATTGATTTAACAATATGCGATCCAACGCTCTTGATGTATTTTTCGTGGAGTGTTGGTGACGAACTGTGTGGAAGTGACCAGTTCCCCTTGTTTCTTGAAAATATCGGCCACCATTTCCCGAAAAAACGCAACGATGGAAACTTCGCAAAGCTGATTGAGATATGTTTCAATCTCTTTGTGAGGAACAATTAAAGTCTTCCGTTTTCGAGGATGTCGAAGACGCAACTGCTCTTTGTACCAAAACACTTCTTGATATAGCTGATCAAACAATTCCAAAAACCTCGGCAAATCCAAAACGCCCACATAAACCATGGTACGATGATGACTGCAAAAAGGCAGGGAACGATCGTAAAGCTGCATTGAATGCTTTTAATTTGCAGCCAACTTAAAATAATTTAGATACTTTAAGAGTTTTTCGTGCGAAAGTCCGTCGTACTATTAAGGATAGCAAGAGGAAATCCTGGAGATCTTATGTCTCTAGGCTGAACTCTCGCTCATCTCTTAAGAAGACGCGGGACATGGTCCGGAAAATAAACGGTAAAGGAATTCTAGTTGTCTAAATCATCTTAAAACTGATAATGATGATAATACATCTGTCAAAGATATTACAAACACGTTCGCAGAAACTTTTTCTAAAATCTCTTCTTCTGAAAATTATCAACTAAATTTTCTAAAAAAATAAGAAGCTAAAAGAACAGAAGAAGCTGAATGTCAAGTCTAAAAATTTGGAGAAATACAATAAACTATTTACAAGAACTTCGATAATCCCTTAAAAAGGCTCATAATACGTCAGCTGGTCCTGATGATATCTATTATCAATTATCAAAACATTTACCTACAAATTGCCTCTCTACACTTCTTGATATATTTAATAATGTTTGGGTGACCGGAAACTTCCCCGTTTCTTGGCGGGAAGCAATCGTTATTCCAGTCCCAAAACCTGGAAAGAAACAAAGGACCCAATACATTTTCGCCCTATTGCTTTAACGATTTGTATATGTAAAACCATGGAACGAATGATTAATGAGAGACTAGTTTGGTACATGGAATTCAACAAGCTGATAACAAAGTATCAAAGTGGATTCCGGCGCCAACGAGGCACAACAGACAATCTCATTCGATTAGAATCGTTTATTAGGGAAGCTTTCGTAAACATCGCTGTAATCTTGACTTGGAGAAAGCTTATGACACTACATGAAGCCTGTTTCTCTACACTTCTTGATATATTTAATATGGTTTGGGTGACAGGAAACTTCCCCGATTCTTGGCGGGAAGCAATCGTTATTCTAGTCCCCAAACCTGGAAATGATCATACGGACCCAATAATTTATCGACCTATTGCTATGTAAAATCATGGAACGAATAATTAATGAGATACTCGTTTGGTATTGGTACCTGGAGTCCAGTAAACTGATAACAAAGTGGATTCCGGCGCCAACGAGGCACAACAGACAATCTCTTTCGATTTGAATAATTTGTTAAGGAAGCTTTCGTAAAGAAAGAACATCTAGCCGCTGTATTTTTTGACTTGGAGAAAGCTTATGATACTGCATGGAAGTACGGTACTATCATGAATGATCTTTATGACCTTGGGAATATTTATAGAGAATTTCTTAGATGATAGAAATCGTGTCCGAATGGGTTCAACCTTGCTCTCTGACATTCATGAACAGGAGATGGGTGTGCCACAGGGAAGTTTACTCTCTGTCACCCTTTTTAATATAACAATTAACAGAATAGTTAAAGGCATCAATCTTGGTGTGGATTGCTCTCTATATGATGACGACTTTGTTATACGTTATCGTGCAAAATAAAATGAACACAAGTTGAGTGACAACTTTAAAAATGTCTCAATAAACTTCAACTCGTCCAACTCGGTCGGACGGACATTGTTTCCCAGCATGTAACCTTTATGGGGACTATAAAGGTTTCTGTAATTAGTAAGCAGAAGAAGCTCCGTACAATGTACTGGATACCCAAACTTCACATAATTCCTTACAAAGCACGTGTTATGGCTAATTCTAGTTCATGTACCACGACCAATATATCAAAACTATTGACTTCCTGACTGTCCGCAACATATTGTAAAATATTGCGGAAAGGCCTTCGATAACTCAGGAATCAATATGTTTTGGTCTATCAAGAACTCTGGAGAAGTTCTTGACAAACTACGGTATAAGCATTTTCATACCTCTTCTCTAAGCACCTACGACTTTTCTACTCTGTATACTACACTACCACATAATCTTATCAAAGAAATATTGCTTCAGCTTATTCAGAAGACATTTGCTAGAGAAGGTACAACTTTTCTAGCTTGTAATAATGGTAGGGCTTTCTTTACTAACGCCCCCATTGATACGTATAATTTGTGGACTTGTACTGAAGTTTGTAGAGCCTTATCTTTTCTTCTGGATAACATCTTTATAAGATACGGTAAAACTATTTACCGCCAGGTTGTTGGTATTCCTATGGGTACTACCTGTGCGCCACTTGTTGCAGATTTGTTTTTGTACTGCTATGAAAGAGATTTTATGTTGAGTTTGTCACCTGCTAGCCAGGGTGAAATTATTGATGCATTTAATATGCATTTAATAATACTTATCGGTATCTTGATGACATACTCAATATTGATAATGCGTTCTTTGCTCATATGGTTACTAACATTTCCACCAGAGCTCACGTTGAATAAAGCCAACAGTTCGGATACAGTAGCAGCATTTCTCGATCGTCATCTCTCGATTTCAAATGATTGTATTCATACTAAAATCTATGATAAGAGAGATGATTTCAATTTTAACATCGTTAACTATCCACACCTGGATGGAGATGTACCTCGTGCTACCTTATACCTGGTGTATATCTCCCAGCTCATTCGATTTGCTAGAGCGTGTAATGATGTTATAGACTTCAATGATCGAAATCAAGTTATTACAAGTAAACTTCTTCAGCAGGGCTTTCGTTATCACAAACTACGCAGATCTTTCTCTAAATTCTACCGCCGCAACGAAGGCCTGCTGGAAAAGTACAACTCCAACCTTAAAACACTTCTGCGACTAAGCATATCACAACCCTCATTTTATGTAGATGTGGTCTATAAACTTCGAAAGTTAAAGAGGTCTGACGGGTTTTCTGACCGCTTTACAAATTTAATCAGGAAGTTCGCAAGAAAAGGATATAACCCTTTGGTTTTACAGCGCACTTCATGTTTAGTGATTGACCCCTCTACAGTCAGTCATTACGCTTCACTTTTCACTTGTGCGATGACTGGACTACCTCTTGGGACTCTATGATTGTACCTACTGAAACCCCATCTAAGGGAGGTGGTTGCATGAGCTTTCGTCCCTCGTGTTTTCTGGTCGTACCCTAGATTGGTTTTCTCTTTTGCTGCAACTACTATGGTTGTTCAGTACAATTCTGAATACATCCTGAGATGCTTATTATTTTTGTGTATGTGTTCCTTTTGTTAGTTTCTCTGGATGGGGACTTTATTGTTAGAGAATTCATTTTGATGGGATGCAGTTTTGTTTACACTGTCTTGTCTATTTGGGCGCTGAAGACAGGATAATAGCGAGGATTGTGCGCATATAAAATCGATTCAAGCTAACCAGTAGGCATTATTGCCTACTGACCGTTCCAAGTCTGTAAACCTGTCTTCACCACCCTTTCTGTTGTTTTTTGTTTTTTGTCTCTTTCATTGTATTTTCAAGTCCTTGTTTGCAGTACAGTGAGACCTACGATGCCATTGCGTTCGGACGCTGTGGTTTCTATAGGACCCTATATCTCATTTTTTAAATTTTCTAAATCTAAAACTAATTGAATACACTTTAATCAACTTCGAAAATCATGAAGACCATCATTTGACACTGGATGGCTCA
Source organism: Cyrtodaria siliqua (assembly GCA_037043455.1). Lineage (NCBI taxonomy): Eukaryota > Metazoa > Mollusca > Bivalvia > Adapedonta > Hiatellidae > Cyrtodaria > Cyrtodaria siliqua. Next base: position 88,743 of record JAWPHD010003359.1, on the reverse strand, counting down.
CCCATACCAGTAGTGGATGAGACAAAATTCCTTGGTCTTATTTTTGACCGTAAATTATCGTTTATACCACAACTTAAATACACAAATTTGGGAGCAGATCATAAAGTATTTTTACAACTATATAGATCTCTTAGCAGATCCAAGCTGGACTACAGCTCAATAGTATATGGATCGACTCGCAAGTGATAAATGCAGATGCTCTATCCTATACATAATCAAGGATTAAGACTCGCCTTAGGTGCCTTTCGTACTTCACCAGCCGAAAGTCTATAATATGAACTAATGAACGATCACTGTCTCATAGATGGGACGAATTAGCCCTTCAATATGCCATTAAAATAGAATTTAACCCTTCAAACCCCACTTTCCATGCTGTTTTTAATCCTAGTTAAGAACCTCTTTTTGATCGAAAACCGAAGGCCATTCGACCATTTGGTCTTCGTATTAAACCAAAATTAAGAGACACTGAAATCGACCTGATTTTGATTGCCAAATACAAAGTACCACAAATTCCACCGTGGACTTTGGAAACACGAACAATTATTTTTGATCTTTGTAATAGTAACAAATCAAGTATCCAGCACAGGCACTACTGTCTTTCAAAGCAAAGTTAATGAAATTAAATCGAAATACAGTAACTTTCAACTTTCAACTTTCAACGTATATACACAAATGGTTCTAAAGATGGAGATAAGGTAGCTGCACCAGTTGTTGTTCACAAACACAGCATCAAGAGCAGCCTGCCTGACAAGGCCTCTATATGTTCAGTTGAACTTAAAGACCCAACTGGGGTATATAAGGGAGGTAATGGCTGGGGGTGGTTTCCCTTGTATATTTGAACATGTTTTATGTCAGGGACACTTTTTCTTCAAAAAATCATAAAAAACAGTTATAGTTATCTTTCAAAAAATATATGCTTGAAGTTTAATTGATTTTCTTTCATTATTATGAAAATAGTGGTATATGGTTCTTTCTGATTTCCATAATTAAATAAAATCATCAAACCAAAATTTCAAATTTCAAATTCATGGGAGGAGCTAAGTATTCATGAGATCATGTGACTCCATTGTTTGTAAACAAATGAACAAGAAACACATGGTAGTGTGCTATTGCTCTATAGGTTAGTAAAATGTGTATAATAAACATGCTTAGCACTTACTTTGGATTTTTTTTATTTGTGTAATTCTCCAAATACATGTACATTTGTGTTGCAGCATTTTATATCCATTTTTTAAACACTTATTAAGGTTTTCACCAATCGAAGTTTGCATCATTTTTAAAATGTTAGTATTATACTGTTTGTGTTTTGTTGCTCAAATACTGATGTATACACATATTCTTTTATTGAATAATCTGTGCAACAGTACATATATTAAAATTATATCACAATTGTGTTGTATTACCAACAAAGACCGGTATACGGCTCTCCTGGTAGGTTAGGATAGCGAGACCTTACTAAGTTGAATATACATTCTGTCATTATCTCTCTTAGAATTCTAACAACACGCTCATCTACGTGGTCCCTTTTCATTAATCTAGCCTTTCTAACAAGATACTCAGTTTTGCGCCAAGCATTTCTTCTGTCAACCTTCTTTAAATTATATTTTTGGCATGTGGTCTTGACCCACTTCCAAGCCATGATTGTTCATGTGTAATCACAAATGATTACATGGAGAACAAAAGCAATGGTACAAAAGAAACATCTACATTTGTCATCAAATCTGTTTCTGTAACGTCGTTAATTGATAAAATGTGAGCATCATGTTCCTGCTTTCTTGAATTGAATTTAATTGGTAGCTCATGTTGCACATTGTCATTATTTTTTTGTTCTTCTGGTGATATTTTTATTTCAATAAAATTCCAATTGTAATGGTTGAAATTAAAGAGCTTCAGCTGTAAGTAAGTTTTTGCTCTTCGATTACTAATAATGTTTTGGATGTATCCATCACACACAAAATAAAAAATATAACACGTTTTCATCAACTTCTAAAACATATCACTTCACCGCATTTTATTAAAATGCCGCCAAGACCAGTATGGTGGAGTTCAATTTATATAGGTTGATCAACTATTTCTGTTATTATTTTGAGCATTTAAATAACATAAAATAAACATATTTAGAGATGACTTGCGAGTAATTAGATTACGCATATGTGTGTTAGAATGTTTGATGAGAAATTAATAAAACAAATAGGAAAATAAAAATGCAGATATGGATCCTCTACCTTACTTGTAATGGAATTGTCCAATTATGATACAGGCTAATTGGGCAAGCAGAACATGATCCATACAATGCAACCTTATCAAAGGTGTTGACATATATATACTCATTATGTCTGGCATTTGTGGATCAGTGTTGCTGTATACAGATTACACATTAATTAAACATATACTAACGGATGACAATTTGTCAAGGAAAACAATAAAATAAAAGTGCTCAAAAGAAAAACAGATCAATTTGGCTGAATTATTTGTTCCTGTTTTAGAATAATAAAACTAATGAATATCATAAATACAGTTATTGTGTACATGTTTCGTGTATGAGACATACAAGTCTACATGTATTTAATTACTTGGAAGAGAAAATTATATCGTATCTGTTTAAAACTCATGGGAATTACTAACAATCAACAGGTCAACAATGTGTTTTCTGTCGGCTGCTGCAATCCCAATCTATTTTTAGCTAAGACTGTATGGCCACTCACTGATAATACACACACAAAGCAGAGTTAATTTACATCCGAAGGTCTGATCGGATGTTGGGTCTTTAAGGCAATTGCTTTAAACTATTTTCAAGAATCTAATGATGACCATTTCTGATTCCCTTTCACCTCTTTAAGCCGTGGGTAATATTAAACATGATAACCAAGCTGTGCTTCAACTTTTACAAAAGTATAATTCTCTTATAGCTGATAATGTTATTATTTTCTGCCGGGTTCCAAGCCATGTAGGAATGCGTGGTAATGATAGAGCTGATAGTGCTCCTAAAGCAGCACTAGGTTTACATATATCTAATGCTTATTTCTAAATGTCTAATGCCTTTAGTGATTTAAAAAGTTTTATTAACACATTGATTCGTAACTGTTGGCAAGCCGTTTGGGATTTGTCAGTTAACAATAAACTCCAATCAATTAAACCATTACTCGGAGAATGGCGTTCTTCTAGTAGACCCATTCGCCGAGAAGAAGTTATCCAAGCCCGGTGCAGGATAGGGCTTACACGTTATACTCATTCATATTTATTACAAGGTGAGCAATTACCAGAATGTATACCCTGCTTTGCACTGTTAACGGTCAAACACATCGTGTTGGAATGTGTATACTTTGATCCTATGGGTCAATGTTACAATGTTAATACTATGACAGAGTTTTTTGATACTATAGATTTTATATAAATCAGCATAATATGTTCTTATATATATTTACCCGTAGACGGTCATTTGTTGATGTACATATATAGTTTATATTATTAACATATCATCCCTTATTTGTAAATAGTTTTATCTTTATATATTTACAGTAATGTTTAATTACTAATTCATATCTTCATCTTTCATCAATTTGTGCGCACAATATGACCAATTTATGTGTCGACGTTCCGTAAAACACCATTCATTCATTACATCGTATATATCATGGCTTTATTACACTCTCACACCGCAAGTTATATGATCAAGTTTAATATTCATTGTGTTGTACGATAAATGCATGAACTGATACTAATGGGGACTTCTGTCATACATGTTATTGCTTGCTGACATTATTATGCATACTATCTATCTCAATAAAAACAATCATTGATTCTTTGCATTTACATAGTTTTCTAACAAGAAAGTATCATTAGCGACTCATTAATTTAAACGTTAAACCATGTTTCTCACTAGGAATCCTGATGTTTTTCAATAATGTAATTACAGGGATGATACAAAGGTGCATGTAATCAACACGACCATCACGCGCAACACACTGTCGCAATCCCGATCTATTACAATATGCTCTTATTCTTGGTAATTCGTAAATACCAAAACATAGCAGGGCATAATGCTAGTGTGTATCTACAAACTGTTTTATGATGATGGTACGAGATCTATTTTTTCACAACTTAGGTAGAACTATTTGAAATAAGCAACGTAACCCGTAAACACGTTTAAATAGGACAACTGTACAATTGATATTGTATCACAAAATTATGAAAAATATAATACTGCAGTTGATATGTTTTAGCAAAAATAGCCATTCCCCGTGCTAATTCAAAGAAAAGCAGATGTTGAATGAATGTATAAACTATCACAACATGTATATTTTACATTCATCAAGCAATAGATAGAATAGTCTACGACCTAATTATAATCCTTCAGAATCTACATACTTTATTCATTATCACAAACTATCGATAGCAACATAAACTTGTATATATATAGATGGTCATGAATAAAATGATCGAATTCATGCTGAAAAACAAAAACAAAACAAAACAAAAAACATAGATAGATTTACACTCAAATAAGGACACTGCACTATTATGAAGCGACAATCCATGTGGCAAGCATGTATGAAACATAACATGCATTCACCCTTGCATGTAATTGCGAATGGTTAAACACACACACGACAAACTATAGCAACTTCTGTCGTATTTTGTATGGCTGCAGCCTAAAAGTAAATACAAAAGTCGAACAGGAAATGTAACAAAAACACGAATAGAAAACTACAATTGCATAGATTAATAAAAAGCAATATATGACATTACAAACAAAAAAATGGTTGACATTATAGCTACCTATAGAAGTGTTCTTTTTTTTCACTGGCCGGTCAATAATTGTTGACAAGGTAAATGTAAGTTTGTAGATATCATAATTATGTTATTCTTTTTACGTTTTAATCACGTTATACATCTCAGATATGTAGGATATATTGGGAATATTGTTTTGTTTGGAGTGAACTACATATATTTTACATGAATACTGTTGCCACGAGTGTGAAATGAGTCTATGCATACTCAACAATATTTTATTAATGCCAAGAAATTAACTAGTGTATTTTAGTAGCAAACTTGATATTTTTTCTTTCTTGGTATAACATCGAACAGTTTTGCAGTAGGATGCCGAATTACTCGTGTTGTTTTTTTCATTATTTAACAACAACAACAACAAACCGTTTTCATTAGCGAGGACAAGGAGGTCTCATATACTGAATGTCTGTAACCATTTTTGTTCCCAAAGGAGAAAAGAAAACAGTTATATTTTAGTACTTTGGGGCATTGCGACCTGTAACAATTATAGACACGTGTATTTGATGTAAAACAATAAATAGGCGTAAATTTGTTGAGCATTTATTGCCATTATGTATAGGAAAATAAATTAAAAGAGCATCCCTTTCGAATGCCATGCATTTCAATTATTGCTGCTTGAACTGTTTAAACCAAGGTATGTATGCCTGTAATCCGTATTATCGTTTTCACCTGTCATCAACATCAGTGGCAGGTAAACATTAAACATATAATTAGCTATGCATTAGCAGCTCGTTTATATGTATTTTTGAAATAATAGTTTCCAGTTATAATACATCCAGAGAAGTAGCATGTTACTTCTCTCTGTTGCACATAACTAATCCTGTTTTGTTACATCATTCTAGACTATATCCGCTAGAATCCATTAACTTATACTTTAAATGCTTCTGGTTTGTTTCATGCAGTTTCTTTTATTGATGTATTTATCATTGTTTATGTATATATACAAAATGTATATGTTGCTTGTACATGGCACAGCTTCGTCAGGAATGGATTCGGTCAGGGTCGACGAATATTCCGTTCGTGATTAACTTTCATGTTGTTTATGTTTTGAGTTAAATTAAAACAGTTTTTCAGGGTAGATCTAGTAGAAATATATTTGAGAATCGTTTGGAGAGCGTGACCTGCATCAAGGATCAAGCAATGTTTACATGAACACCTTCGATGAAACTAACTTTTCAACTCACTGCGTATTTAGTGGTTGCCACATTTACATCTCGTCACTACGATGTTATCTCTGATTTGGTGATGACCAATAATAAGGACCATATGATGACGTCTGCCATAATCCTGAAAAAACGGTACGCTTAAATGTTTGTCTTATGTATTGTCTCTTGTCGTGCCCCAATCTGTTTATTCTTTTGTTGTCTTGCTCGTTCCAAACATGTTCATAAACCATAATTAAGTCGATGGTAACTGTCTCACAGTTAATTTTATTCCCATAGTGTTACTGTACATACATTTCCAACATCTGATCTTCAAAGATATGAAGAGACCTTGCTGTTGGTTTAATATCTTCAGTATAGCAAAGATCAGTAATTTAATAATATAAAATGCGTAAGTTATTTGTTTACTCATGTTTCTGTGACCCTCTAAAAGAAACAAAAATCATAGAGTATCTAGCTGAATTCATGGCGCGTCGGTAAAAATGGTGCGTCGGTAAAACATTTCTGAAATTTAAATGAAACATCATATCAAGATAGTATTTCTGTATCATCTCTCATTTCAAATACAGATGTACATGAAACAAAGAAAACCACTTTTCTCCTAATTAGAATGCCAAATTGGAGAAACATATTAGCATTTCTTTCTGTTTCCCTTTCGTCTCTAGGTATGTGAGCTTTCAAGAGAGATAACATAGGTGTTAGACTTGATATTCGTCTCATTTTCAATGTGCACATTTCATATGAAACTAAAAGTTCACTGTGCCCGTTTTCATTTGCCTTTGAATTGACAACATACATATTCCAGATCGCCTCTAGTCTCTTCAAACGCAGCTTTTATCTAATCTTTGCTGAATAGAAAATATGCGTATATATTGAATTGTATATCTTGTGTACACTTTCTGTTTAACTGAACAGTAACTGGAGCCTAAAGGAGCGCTACGTAGATACTTATTAAAATTATATTGGCGCGTAATTGGTGGATTCAGCATCTCGGTATAATGCAAGACGATTATTGTTTTGTATAAGCTAAAAAAAAAAATGAGTATGATAATTGACCTTTGGAAACGGCCGAGCACGACACATACGAAATATTGCAGTCTCGGTTTGATTAAAAAAGTTCATGAGCGGTAGTGAAATATGCTAGCTACCGCTCATGCCCTCTAGCCCCGGGTTGAGCAGAACTCAATATTCATAAAATCAATAGTACACAATTTTAACCATCCCGAAGATGGCATGCATACGGCGGTGGACATGGAGTTATTTGCTTCCCCATGTCGTACGGCGTATGGTCCCAGTATCTAATAAAATGTAATGCCCCGAAGAGCGAAATAAACAAAATGGAATTTAGTTGTTGGGAGCAGCGGTTATGAAGCCTAACTTAAACTTTAACTATATTGCAAAGATCGCGTTTTAATTAGATTAAAGGAAGACAACATAAACCGTTTATAATGTGTTATAGCTAACGTCGATGGATAATACAATGTATTACATGTTTTGTGAGGATGTATTCTGAAATCCAATGAATAGAAAAGCCATTGAATCATAACTAAAAAACAATTAATTATAGTAAATTGTCCAGTTTAACTTGTTAATTTACAAATTTCAGTAATTTACTACAGTTTGTGCTTGAGCTTTGTGACGTAACAAAATATGTATCAATGCGCACTACTTGAAAGAGTGAACAGAAAGAAAACAAACAAAAAGCAAATGTTTTTTTCTTATATATCATCAACAAAATATGTAATATACAGTTTAATAACTATTGCCTTTGAAATACGGGAAATACTTCAACATCACTGGTAATTAAAATTTATTTCTTTGCTTATCTATACATTTGTGTAAATTATATTTAATTACTATGCTTTATATCAAAGACAAAAAAATGTAAATGTGTAAAATCGAGGGAATCAGTAAAACGTAAACTGTACAGTCTAAACGTACCAGGGCGTAAATAAGTGTAGGTGAAAGAATGTTGCTCTACTATATGAACGCGCAATACGAACGCGTTATCGGGACTATTCAAATTCAACATTTTAATACAGTTAAACATATAATAACCATCCTGTCGTACGTTGCACGACTGACATTAACTTCTAGATGTTACATTGTCGCAAACATTTCAATACTGGTGAACCCGTTTCTAAAGCATTTCATCGGTTTTGACAGTTTTCAATAACGCATTGACGGTTTAACGACGGATTATGCAATATTTAATAGTCGCATATTTTTAAACGTCAACCAATCGGATTACAGGTTATGTGTCACGAGCGTCAGAAATTTAGTTTAATACATATAGCAGAGAGAAACGATAGGCATCCACGAACTGAAGCTGTTTAATAATGCAGCATTGTAATAGTATCCTGATCATAATGTAAATATATAGCGATATTATTTCAAGGTGATGCAAAACCAGATTGATGCGTCTGAACAGTCTCAGTAAATGACTAATCCTATTGCAATGTAAATGCAAGACATATGGGTCAAAATGTCTTTAGCTAATTAAAACATATTATTTATATGTTGTTTCGCATAAGTGTTTTCCTGGGAACGGATCAGTAATAAACGTACCTTATCGTTTAACAAAAGCACAACGTATGTAGTATTATGACGACAATCAAAGGGATATCTAATTATTAAACAACGTTAAAGTCGCTTGGCAACGAACGTCAAAGTACTAAAACAGTGCATCTGTACATCAACTTATATCGCGGTAATGTAATACAATTGCTGCTACTAGGAAAGTAGATATAAATGTCGAACAGGAAATGTAGCATATTAAGGTTCACAGTCAACAAAAAATACGCATAAAAACAAACAATAATTACTAACATAAGATAAAACAAAAAAATATTACTGTAAGTGATAAATGCCCCCCGAAGTGTCCTTTGACCTCTATGTATGACCTTGACCTTGGAGCCATGGACCTATATTTTGTGCGCGATACGTTGTTTGGTTGTGGTCAGCACTTGTGCCAAGTTATTTGAAAATCCGTCCAGACATGAAAAGGTTATTGACCGGACACGATTTGACCTTTGACCTCTAAGTATGATCTTGACCTTGGGGCCACAGACCTGGATTTTGTGCGCGACACATCGCCTTGTTGTGGTGAGCACTTGTGCCAAGTTATTTGAAAATCCGTCCATGAATGCCAGAGTTATTGACCGGACACAATTTGACTTTTGACCTCCAAGTGTGACCTTGACCTTGAAGACCTGGATTTTGCGCGCGACACATCGTCTTGTTATAGTGATCACTTGTGCCAAGTTAATCAAAAATCCATGCAGGGGTTTTGAAGGTACAGTCCGGACACGAACTGCGGAATGACGGACGGAATCCGGACAGACAGACAGACAGATGGACGGTGCGATTACTATATGCCCCCGAAACCTTTTCGGGGGCATAAAAAGAAAGACGTGACATCACAAGCATAAAATATTTAACAGGGATACCGCCTTGGAACGGGTGGAAAAAAGGCTGCTGGTCGTTTAAACTAGGTTCTTGAGTAAAAACATTATGTATAGAGCTTATAAAAGCATACACATTCATCACGACAAAAAAAACTGCAGTTCAAAATGAATAATATCTAATCCTGGTTCAAATCCCACTTTTCATCGTTAGCAAAGTCTAGCATTGAAACTTCGAAAACAGTATACGCAAAGCAAATCTCAACAATTTAAGCATGCTCATGGTAAAGCTAATCGCAATTAGTTTAGAAGCAACCCAACTTAAACTAATTTTGGTTCCATTCTTCAACATCAGTTTGCATATATATCCACAAGGTTTTCATGCAGAGACATTCATCATGTCTGGAAATTGCAAATTATTCGCATTGTAAAGAATTCAACACGCCCTAATAAGTTTAGCCTCGTACTTAATGCTGGAGTATTCCATTATAAATTCATTTACGAAAATATGAAGAAAACACACCGTCACTAGTTTAAATTGTTCCTGGAAATAGATAGCTTTGTCTTCGTTGAAGTTATTTGTTATTAAATTGTTGAGTTTAATGTTTTTTAGATTAGAGATTAATGCGTTTAATGAACGCACACTTACGTGTGTTATAACGTAAAACTCTCCTTGGTTGTTGGTATCACAGTTAAAACGTGTTTCAATAATAACAAAATATATCGAACATATTCCGCGGATAAGAAATACTCCAAACATCAACTGTCGAACATTTTGTATATTTATTTTATTTTATTATGATTTTAATAGCATCTTCGGTAAATAATAATATAAGTAAATGAGAGAAATTGTCCTATAGTAACCACAGCACCCGAAGGCAACAGCATCGTAGTTTCGCACTTTACCACAAACCAATCGCACGAGCAATTTAAGTATTCAATGAACACCATTACGTGGTCCGAGTATTCCATTTCGAACCCCATCCAACCCCTTCTCCAAGAAGCGAAAACGAGGTTTGCCGGGGTATGAAATAAAACCTTAATTTCAGCTTTAAACATGTGCATATTGTAAAGTTAAAACATTTACATATATAATAAATATATAATTATGATATATTAACATATAAACTATGTCGAGATTAGTCTCTTCAGGTAATTTTAAAATGATTATCACATTTTTTCAGTAAAAAAGGGTTTTAAACATGTTTTATTGTCGAACAGTCCATTATAAAATCATGCTAATATAAGCTTTCCCATCGCTTAATGCATATAAGGCGTGATCACGTAATGACGACAATACACAACACAAAGAGTAGTGTAGTCGAATACGATAAAAGCATATATACAACTAGAATAGGAAATGTAGCATTCCAGGACCACAGTCATGCGATCTTAACCAAACAGTGCGGACCTACGATGCCATTGCTTTCGGAAGCTGTGGTTTATATAGGACCCTATATCTCATTTGTCCAAAGGCTTTATATCAATGAGAGCTCAGATGAGTTCGAAAACCAGCCAGATTAAATTAGTAAGACCAGAGTTATTGCCCTTGAATTAGCGAAATAAGCTATGTTTTGCATTGTGAACACTCTAGCACCTTCATTTATAATTTGATCTTTACCAAACTCGAAAAGATTTTAATATAAATGAAAGCTTAAAAAAGTTCAAAAACCAGTCAGATCGGATAAGTAACAGCAGATTTATGGCACTTTTTTTCTGAAAAATGCCTTTTACTGCCTTCTGAACACAGCCAAGTTTGAAAACCAGCCAGATTCCATATTCTGACTTGTGAACACTCTAGCACCTTCATTTATTATTTGATTTTACCAAACATGCACAGATTGTTAGTATTAATAAAACCATCCATATCGGATAAGTATCACCGGAGGTATGACTATTGATTTGCTGAAAAATGCCGTATTCTGCATGTGACCACTCTAGCACCTTCATTTATTATTTGATCTTTACCAAACTTGCAAAGATTATTAATATCAACGAAACCTCAGATAATTTTGAAAGCCCAGCGAGATCGGTCTAGTAACACCAAAGTTATGGCCCTTGATTTAGTAAACGGTAAGGCTCGCATGCCCGGCTCAGAATCAGAATTACTTCGTAACTGTCAGTAAGACTGCTTCACTGCGCATGTCCCGTTTCACTCAAACAAGCGACAGTCAAACGCCAATTTCATTACGGCTCACCTAAAGCGCATTCCAACCGCGATCATGGCCAAGCGTCTGATCGACATTCTAAAATAATATAATGTAGAGTTGGGGTTTTCCTCAATATTGACACAATGCACGCGCGTGATGGCTATGTGGAGCTTTCTGGTGGGGGCTTTGAACAATTATGTTTTTCAAAGAGGTGGTATTTTTGTGTTTGTTTGTTCAGGGGAGGGTGGGGGCGGGGGGCGGGAGATGTAGATGTGTCTAGAAGTGGTGTTGGGGTGGGGTGGTGGGGGCTTAGGGGGTGGGGGGGGGGGGGGTGAGTGGGGGGCTAAAAGAAATACATGTGGGAAGTGTTTGTGGTGGGGGTGGGGGTGGTTGAGATTTTTTCCATGTTTTTTCCTGTATTTTTTATTAGGATGTGGAAAGCCACTCATTTACAGGGGACTTTTTATTTTAGTCTTGGGGGAATCCTGAAAATGTTCTTGGGGTGAACCTTCTTTCAGGCTTTTTGTTTGTGTTTAATCCGTTATGCTGAGATGGGGTGCGTGGGGCGGTATTTTGCAGATAGTTTTATGGGGAGGAGGTAAAAAATGGATTTCCAGGGGATCTTGGGTAGTTTTTTGTAGATTGTTCCAGGTGGGTCTAAAGAAACGCTTTTCTATTTTTTTATCTTTGGTTGTTGTTGTTGCTGCTTTTTTCTGTTTTTTTAACTAGTTGAACTAGGGGTGTATTCTGGGCTTTAAAATACATTTCTTAAAGCGGAGGTGGGAGTATTTTGCAGACTGTTTTATAAGGAGGAGCTAAGAAATGTATTTCTAGGGGATCTAGGTTAGTATTTTGTAGATTTTTCCAGGTGGCTCTGTGGCAGTGTCTGAAGAAATGCATTTCTATGTTATTTTTTTTGTTGTATCTGTTATTTGTGTTTTATAAACTAGGGGTGTATTGTGGGCTTTAAAATGCATTTCTTAAAGCGGAGGTGGGGTATTTTTCAGATGTTTTATGGGGAGGAGGTACGAAGTGGATTTCCAGGGGATCCCGGGTAGTATTTTGTAGATATTTCTATTTTTCTTTTTTTGTCGTTGTTGTTGTGGCTTTTTTTTTTGTGGGTGTGCTTTTATACTAGGGGTGTATTGTGGGCTTTAAAATACATTTTTTAAAGCGGAGGTGGGGTATTTTTCAGATAGTTTTATGGGAAGGAGGTAGGAAGTGGATTTCCAGGGGATCTAGGGTAGTATTTTGTAGATTTTTCTAAAAAAAATTATTGTTGTTGTGGCTGTTTTTTGTGGGTGTGTTTTTTAAACTTAGGGTGTATTATGGGCTTTAAAATACATTTCTTAAAGCGGAGGTGGGGTATTTTTCAGATTGTTTTATGGTGAGGACGTAAGAAATGGATTTCCAGGGGATCTCGGTGTTTAGTAGATTTTTCCAGGTGGCATCGTGACAAAGTCTGAAGCAATACATTTCTGGTTTGTGTGTTGTTATTGTTGCTGCTGTTGTTGTTTTGTTTTGTTTTAAACTAGGCGTGTATTCTGGGCTTAAACATGCATATCTTAAAGCGTGGGTTGGTGGCATGGATTGTGATTACGGATATTATCTGAAATAGCCCGTCCCCGCTTAACAGAAATTCTGCACCATTCCCACATCCATGCACCCGCCCCGGAGAATAAACAAGCGTGTTAAACATAAAACGTTACTTAGTGGCAAGTAGCTCAGTACCACGAAAACTTAGGTCCATAAATGCAATATATCTGGGTGGGAAGTAGTATTTTCTGATTTAGCTTTCCATTAACAACTATTCAGACTAATTCATCGACATTTCAGCTTCAAAATACTGGTATTTAACATTTGGGGGAAATCTCCCAAAACGTAACACTAAGGGGTGTAGCTGGACGATTTTAAGTTATAGGCCCACTCAGCTGAGATCCACAGATGCGAAATGTTTATGGGTATTGGTACAATTATTTTTTTAAATATAAACAGGGTTTGTATATATAAAAAAAACTTATAAAATGATGCATTCTAACGCGTTTGGAAAGACCCTTTCGGGAATAAACAGAACTCCAAATCGTTCATTGGACTGATTTAAAGATTTTGTTTGCGAAATGTTATTCTGAACGTTATTAAAAACAGTCCACTTTCGGAATATTTTACAGCAAAACCCTCCGTCCCCACTCTAATCTCAATTACACTTTGATACTCTCCGCTACATGTAATAGTAAAGTATCGTAGCGTGATAAAGGGTCTGATTTTAATGAGATTGTCCCCATCCCAACCTCCTTACACATTTTACAAATTTCCTGTCAGGAAAAGGATAGCGGGATATCAGTGATTACTGAGGACATATACGCAAAATAAGTATGCACCTATCAATTATTTCTACCACGCAGGTCGGGGAAGGGAAACAACGGCCTCACCTAAGGATTTTCCATTTATTGTTCTATCACCGCCCTAGAAGAAACATGTTGAGGGTAATCCTCAATGCTGGTATTATACCAGTTCTGTCTGAAGTCCTGAAGTTGTATTCTATCTATCTCTATCTATGAATACTGCATCACCCGCTTTCGGGTAGTATGTGCAGGCTTTCTGGGTAAAACCTGCACTAAGCAATGTGGGTAAACTGTCTTGCTCAAGGACACAACGAACATGGTGCGGAGTAGGATCGGGGACCATCCGATCTCAAGTTCTGTACTCTACCACTGAACCACGACCGCCACACCAGTATTGAACTTTATTCAACAGTTTGTGTTTTTAAATTATTAAAATCAATCTTGTTAAAGACTAGAAAATGGTAAGGCAGTTTTTTTTCTAATTATTATATAGGAAATCCTCTAATGACTGGCCAATCGCTGTGGGTCTAAATAATCGATAATGGCGGCGTTCTACAGTCGTTTATTTAAAAGCTGTGTAGCAGTCTAAACTGTCAGTATTTCCGAGTGTGGCAGATGTACCCGTAAACCACAATAGGTAAGTAAATACCAAAAGGAATAACTGTCTACGTCACGGAAGTCTCTGTCAATCAATGTTCAAATTACCAGATGATGGGATAATTTAAAATGATAAACAACAAAATGTTCAAGGCTCCCTGTTAACGGTCATATGCATAAAATATTCGGAATTGCGCAAGTTTTCGTCAACCTGACATTTTAAATATTCAATTGTTCTAAACCCGACTTAGAGTGTTAACGGTAAAAAGGATTTTCACTACCGTTCATGAACAGTCTCCATCAAACAGAGAAAGCATTTTGTTTTTATTAATCGAGTTTAATGATTTCCAAATCTGGCCTGGCATTTTCTATGCTTTTTACCTAGTAAAGCAATACCATTGTGTTGAACTCCTTTCTTTAGTTAAGTATATAGCAAGCGGTTGTTCATTCGATTTCCTGGAAACATTTAACATATTAGTAACCTTTTGTACGCGGAAATATCTTCTAAAAATAATAACATATCTCTAGTTAATCCTACATGTTGAACCAATGCAATGTAATAATAAAATAATTAAAATGTATCCAGTCTTTGGAACAACCACTTTAATGCTGTCAATTCGAAACATAGCGAAACATGATTTCTCTATCAATGTAACAGCCTTGTCATCAGCAAGACATTGTCTACTAAAGATTGTCGACGTATTGTAATAGTTCTCTATTTCCAACAGAAATCTTTAACAAATTTGTCGTTTACTAATCTAAAGTAGATACAGGAAATGTAGCATTCCAGGACCACAGTCAACCAAACAAACAAGTAACAATTATTGTCTAGGAAACCAGAAAAAACATAATTAC
The DNA here is from genome assembly GCA_037043455.1 of Cyrtodaria siliqua. NCBI lineage: Eukaryota > Metazoa > Mollusca > Bivalvia > Adapedonta > Hiatellidae > Cyrtodaria > Cyrtodaria siliqua. The sequence goes on along the minus strand of JAWPHD010003359.1, from coordinate 73,441 downwards.
CAGAGGAAACATATTATTTCTAGTGTAGAAATACAAATTGTCCAGATGTTAATTCAGCCAATACTTAATGACAGACGTTATGCCGCTGGTGAAAAGCAATAGTATTGTCTGGTAGGATGGTAGAAATGGTAGGATGGTAGAAACACATACATATTTAAAGTCTTCGAAATACGGTTGTATACTGTTATAACTGTACTGACGACACGCTCTCTGAAAATAAATAAATTGTGCAAACAGTATTCATCTTAGGAGACACATTACGTGGCCCCGACTTAGTTCCATTAAGCGATGGGAAAGCTTGTATTAGCAGGATTTTATAACCGATATTTCGACAATAAAACACGTTTAAAAACATGTGTTGCTGTTTAAAATTACCTATTAAATGCTTTAGTGTTACAATATGCAAACTTGTTAAGCCGAAATTAAGGTTTTATGCCATACCCCACAGCCAACCCCAGCCAACCCCGTTTTCGCTTCTTTGAGAAAAGGTTGGGTGGGGTATGAAAGTTAATACGCGGATCATGTAATGATATATATTGACGACGCGCTGTCTGAAAATAAATAAACAGTATTCATCTTAGGAGACCATTACATTTTCTGGAGCACTTGATCACGGAGAATGTATTCAAACAGATACATATGAGACAGTTATCACCCAAACTGTGCTTAAATGAACAAATCTATGGCGACAGCTTTCGGCGTATATCGCCTTCTTTAGGATTCTCTCATAAATTTACTGAAACAAACACATACATTTTAGAAAATAGTCATTTGAAAGCAAACAATAGACAATTTAATACTATATAAACGAGCGCCTAATGCAAGAATGACAGTACGCGTTAGATACAGTACAAAATATTATGCACTATTACAATGTGCCTTGGTCGAAGGATGCTGTTAAACTATTTCGAAACTAAATGATTATACCAAAAAATAATATTAATGCATTTATATTGGTAAGATGGTAACAATGTATATGTATGAAACATACGTTGTTATATGTTTAATTTCATATAAAACCTTAATTCCTAAGAAAAAATAATGCATAACAAGTATTTTAATAACAAATGTATCTCCTTTTTATTTTGTATGTGTATACATTATAAATATGTTAAATGCTAATATAGTTTATGCTATCGCAGTTATTATAAACTTCAACTGATTCGTTTTTCTAGAGCTTGTACTACAGTTGAGTACTGTATTATCGTAATCTTTGCGTTACTAAAAAGCTACTCCATCAGGGCTACCATTATCATAAACTGCGTAAAACATTTGCAAAATGTTATTATTGTAACCCTGATCTTCTTTCCAAATATAAAAGTAATTTAAGAACTCTTCTGCGACACGGACTATCACAACCTGACTTCTATGGTGACGTGATTTACAAACTTCGTAAGATCCTTTGTCATGATCATTTTCATACTATCTTTGTTAAACTTGTTAAACGGTTTATCATTTTGCAACACACTGCATGCTTGAAGGTGGACCCATTTACAGTTCGCCACTATGCTTTCCTCTTTAATTGTGCGATGACCGGACAGGCTGTGGACCCTATGATGATGTCTAACTAAAAAGGACGGTGACGTTTGATGTTTGTCTACAATCTTGTCGTGTCCTCAATGGTTTTTTCTCTTGTTGCTTTGGCTTCTGCCAAGCTTCTGCCAAGTCATTGAGTACCTTCTTTGTGCCTTTCTAGGCTATTTTTTGTTTGTATTTATATATATAGGAGCATCGTTGTGTTTTACTTATACTGCTTATTAATGCTGCCTTGTTGGTTAGAGAATAGTTTACACTGTCCCGTTTCAATGGAATGACAGTAAGCGGGGTAAGTGTTAGGTTAGGTGCACCTTAGAACATGGTTTAAACCCCTAGCGGCCTTTTTTGCCACTGACCGTTCCAAGGCTCTAGCTAGCCCCAATGATGTCTAATTTGGCCTTTTGTTCATCTTTAAAGTTGTTCTTTGTTTCTGTGTGTTTGTGGTTGACTGTCGTCCTTGAATGCTACTTTCCTGTTCGATTTTTATATCCATATTCAGTATGCTCTAATCGAAAATGAGCATTCTTAAATTGCCGAAACATGTTTATGTAAATGCTATTAAATTAAATAACATTGAATTTAAAAATATTTTCAAATAAAATCAATACAGAACCGAAACACAAACCGTTTACACATACAGTATATAGCACACTTAGTAAATACCGTACATTGCGTTTCTACACATATTGCATGCTTGATGAGTATTTTGTTTCTTGCTCTAAATAAAAGAAAAAGGTCGGTACTACAACCAAATACACATGTGCAACACAGGCAATATACATATAAACCGATTTAATATAATTTAATCATTTCATTCATAACATATACAATCCAATGGATAGGTTCATTAGAAGTAGTAAAGTGGTTTGAAAAATAGCAGGTAACATACGGAATCTCATCTAACCTCTATAACGTTTTTTTTTAGTTTTTAATATTTGTTTAATTAACATGATTAAAACACATTTAAAGGGAGTACATCAGGATTTTTCTAGAAATATCTTAAATTATAAAAATGTTCTAATTCATGATAAAACACTTATATCCATCAAAACATGATGTTCGAACCATATTGTTAAGGTTTAAACTTCGAATACACCATATAGCTAGGACGGAATTGGGCATACAATGCTGAAATTAACCCTGGTGCGTAACCTAGGATAGCACGTATTACTGTACAGAATGAATTCCCTTGTAACTAAGGGGTCATTTTTAGGATCATTCATTATGTTTAGGTGCTTTAAAATGGAAGATATCATTATTTGTCAATTTTAAGTCGGACCCCTAGACTCCTTTGAAAAGCCTGATGTACTCCCTTTAAACAATAATGCTGCAGCATGCATTTATAGAAAGGCATACTTAAAAACACGTAAAGGCACACACAAAGCGATTTAACTGCGCTTACCATAAATCGTTATGCCTCAACTGTAATTACACTACACTCAACAAAATTCCTAATCGGTCACCTAAGTTTTATGATATTATTACCTTTTACACAAGATTTGTATTCATGTAAAATTAATCATATCTTCGTTCAATGTTTGATATACATTAACTGAAAATTTGGTAAAGATATTTAAATTATTTTTGAAGAAACAATGCTTTATATTATAACACCCTCGATCCACAAAGTCACATAATTTTGCATTGAATTGTAAGGGGAATGACCTGGCTTAAGTCAGGCGGGTGTTTTAAAAACCAATATGGTAATAAAGAAATGGCAAACATAAATAAATGACCTATAAAATCATTTCATTAGACATATAACATGCATGTAATGAGTTCCTTTCCGCGACTCATGGTCTGCAAGTGCATGTTAAATCTTCAAATTTCAAGAACGAGTACTCTTCTATGGGATTTCCATTGTAAGTCTGACATTTTGTAATTTTTGATTTTGGGTGTTCGTGACTTTAACGCGTCCTAATTTCACTGGTAGTTAGATGATTTTTCTGAAACTTTCAGGACGTTTTCCTAAATAACTATGTTATTAAAAACAAGTTAAACCGAGAGGAAGATATTCCAAAAAAAAAGAAAATATTTTGTAAAATTGAGGTGACCGATTAGGAATTTTGTTGAGTGTATTCAAAACGTTCAATAAGTGTACAAGTGGTAAAACCTTCTATATTACACTGATTAAACTTGTCCCTTTTACACTGATTAAAACTTGTCCCTTTTTTATCTATTTTGGGAGAGTTGAAATGACTCTTAGAAAAAAGAAACCAAGTATGTTTGTTCCTTCATTGTTAAGATGTAGCCCTCCATCATTTTGGGCAAACAATTTCCTGAATAGAAAAACGGTTTGTAAGAGGTTAAAAGTTTAAAATGTAAATCCTTACTCAAGGTCTTTTCTAAGTAGTCATTTACTTTTCTGACAAACGGATGCATGACAGAGTAATCCACGGGTCTTGGTAAAATAGATGAAAGTATAATTTGAATATTGAAACATACTTCTTTTATGGGCATGTTAACGTGGTAAATAAGTGAAAATCAGCCATGTAGGAACATATAAGGTAAGCAAACGAAATGATATAAGGTGTTTTTTATGTTATAGCTAAGACATTAGTTCAAAACAAAGAATATAAGTTCACATTTGACGACATTATACATATACACTTTAGGAAGAGAAGAGGGAGTTGAAAGAGTTTGTATTCCAAAAACCAATATTTGTTTGTTCATAAGACTATTTCCAGCCTATCGTATCTGAGTCGGGGCGTGCACGATATGATTTCTATAGATAACTGTTAGGCGTACTATTGCATGAGATCATGTTGCCTGTCAACTATGTTTGGAGTGGTGGTGTCAGTCCATTAAAGCCTGTGTATGCAGTTGACACATTAAACAATACAAACTGTTTTTATTTCCTTAACTGCGTCTTGTTTATTTGATTTATGTGTGGTTCTGTACGGACTGACGGTGCTGCTACGGTTTCTATAGGAATACTTTCCATCTTATCAGCAACGTTTCTGTATTTAATATAGCTAAAATATGTACTTGAGTTTTCTTCGAAAATGAAAGTACACCATATTTCAAAGCTATACATTTGATATCATTCAATATGCAAATTATATTCAAAGAAAAACCTGTAATCGGACCTCTATATATATAGAGGATCTTACATGAGTGCTCATTCATTACTGAATTTATTAAACGAGTTGGCAAATAATATGATGCGAGACTCTTGCCGAGCATTATATCATTTTTGCTAACGAGTTTAATAATACAATAAGCAAGCTGTTTATTCCTTCTCCATGGCAATGTAGGTCTTTAAACGCATAGTACGATATCACGATGCTTCTCGTAAGCCTTTGTAGTTCCGAGTTATGTAATTGTTTTGAAACAACAAATAATACCAATAACAACAGAAATGGGGATTCCTTGGAAGTAACAAAGACAAACAAGACAGAAAAGTAACAGAATTACTTTTTTTAGTCTTTTCATTATAGTTAATGTGAGGTGCAACGTCATCCACGCCCTCTACGTCATCCACGCCGGTTTAAGCAATATTGTAATTTAAAGCCAAGCATTTTGGGTTTGATTTTTCTGTTTTAATTCACCGTTACATTGGTTACACACACTTCAATTAATAGGTAATATGCCCTTTATTGATTAGTCTAATGTTGATATGGCTTCTATCGAGTCATTAAGTACTTGATTTGTGGCTTTATGTGCTTTTGATGTTTTGATATACATATATTCTGTTTTACTTATATCGCCTTTTAATTATTCCTAGATTAATAGAGAATATATCATGGCGGGAACTCCTTTATTTACAATGGTCTGTGTTATTGGGATGAGAAATTAGGGTTAGCCTAAGATTTGTGCACCCTTGAATCTGGTTTAAACCCACAGAGACATTCTTGCCACTGACATTTCCAAGGTGTTTCTCATGTATTGTCAACACATTTATCTTTTTGTTGTTCCATATATTGTTCTCATTGCTTGTTTTGGTTGTCTGTGTTCTGTGAATGCTAAATATTTTGTTCGAATTGTATACCTTTCTTTTATATAAATGATCCCAATGTCGAGAACTATTAAAACATGAACATACATGTCACATTCCTACGTTTAGATACAAATACAAGAAAGAGAATCACATCATAATAAACAATTATATTGGCAGCGTCCATTAACTACATATAATGGCACCCCTACGTTCAGACTATAATTTAACTGTCAGAAAAGTAGATATAATAGCAACTACCGACAAACACAAACGTGAAATCAATTGTTTGTGACACGTTCACCACGAGTGCCGAGAGTTATCATTAGTACGTTGACGCTGAAGTACTCTCCAGAGGGCGGACTATTGTATGTAATATACATGTAAGTGGATATAACACTGACAACTACATGTGACAGTTAACGGCAATCGTCCAATTAGAGTAATAGTGTTTGTTTCTTAGCCGTCTGCAGTACGGACGGCTTTTCTACACTCAGGCTGGTTAGTAACACAGTCATGCCGAAAAGGGGATCCTTGGAAGCAACAAAAGTAGTAGACTCGGTCGTATCGAGTCTGTTCATGAGGGGTAATGAAAGTGCAAAACTTCTCACGTCTCCTAGCACGGATTACGCGATATTCTACTTTCAAGCCACACAGACTGGGTTTGATGATCCCAAAGGACCAGTAAGTAATAACACTACTGATTTGTAGTCGGGGCAACTTTTTACGGCCGCCACACAGCCTAAACAAACACTAACGTGAATGTCAATAAATACTGAAAAGGGGATCCTATGGAAGCAACAAACACAAACAAGAGAGAAAGTAGCAAACTCGGTTTTATTGAGTCTGTTCATGAGAAGTAATGTATAATGCAACACCTCTCACGCCTCCTAGCACCGGCTTAAGCGATATTCTACTTTCGAGCCACAAATACTGGGCTTGATGATGCCACACGACCATTAAGTAATAACACTACTGATTTGTAGTCAGTGTATCCGTTTACGGCCACCACACAGCACTAAACTAACGCTAGTGTGAACGTCAATACATACTGAATAGGCGATCCCTTGGACGGCATGCATTGATTATACCAAAACAATTGGTAAGCTTTGACAGATCTATAAACAATAGTTCGTATACAGATAACGTTATTATAGCAAACCATAACCGTTATATGATTATCATTCCATTGCATTCAGTGTGTGTAATGGTGCGTTCTACACTGCGTTTGGTCTAATAAGCGGACATGTTTTCCATATTCACGAAACTTTACTAGATGTTAGCTTGATAAATGCTTGCAATGTATGAAAACACTAATGATTTAACTTTGATGTGAGTAGGATCAGACGACTATCCGATTCATTATTCGAATAGGCTTGTTAAATATACTACCACTACCACTACCACTACCACTACCACTACCACTATTACCACTACCACTATTACCACTACTACCACTACCACTACTACTACACCTACTACTACTACTACTACTACTACTGCTACTGCTACTGCTGCTACTACTACTACTGATAATGCTGCTGCTACTGCTACTACTACTACAACAACTACTACTACTGCTACTGCTACTGCTACTACTACTACTACTACTATTACTACTACTGTTACTGCTAATGTACTACTGTTACTACTACTGCTACTGCTACTACTACTACTACTACTATTACTACTACTGCTACTGCTACTACTATTACTACTACTGCTACTACTACTACAACTACTACTATTACTATTACTACTACTGCTACTATTACTGCACTACTGTTACTACTATTACTAGTACCTATAATAATGATAATTAATGATAACAAGAATAATTATGATAATATAATAATAAAAATAATAAAAATACTACTACTACTAATAATAATAATACTAATAATAAGAATAAAGCAAGTTAATGTATGTACAAAATTGTATGTGTGTATTGTATGTTTTTGTGTACGCGAACGCACGCATGTACGCAGGCACGCACACACGTATGTACGCGTACATTATATTGACAACAATCCTTAGCACTATATGTTATATACAGAACGTCAAGCAAACTGCTAGTAAGCTTTTCGTATGACCAGTTCGGGATTACGGCTAAAAAAAACTTGTTTCTTACCTGCTTATTTCCTGCAACACATATCGAACGTATATTACGAGAACAACGATGATCATGTGTTGTTATATTAAGAGTCTGCCGAGTCTGTCAATTTTAACCTAAGTTGTGATTGGTATGTTCAAGTGTGTCAAGACAATTTTGGACAAGCAGTCATGTCAATTGCATATTAGTTTATTAAAGTCTTATCATGCATTTATCATATTAAGTACAGTACATAATACCGAATATCCAAAATACAAAGATTCCATATTGAAATGTACAATAACAGAACAATTGGAGACAATACATGTGTATCTATATATTGCGCAGAGTGAGTGTCTCAAAACAATAATACTAGGGTTTACACTTGAGCAACTGATGTAAATATTGACTATAGCAAAGGTTACCCGACTATAAGCATTGTACAGGTCAATACAAATTACAGGTTCAATACAACTTGATCCTCCTTAGCCAAGCGGTCTCTAAAACATTGGACACCTGAACGCTATAATGAAGGGTTTCAGTCACTGTCTTGTCCGTAATTTTGAAGCAAAATTTATTTCAAAATCACTAACTGTGCTAAAAAAACACCTTTTAATTTGAATCCGTTTACAGATTTGGTTAACCGATTAAAAACATTACGGCTGATTTTTGTATAAATCTTATTGAACATACAAGTAGTGTGGTGACAACTATATGTGTATCACATAATGCAACCTCCATTTGATATCTTACTTATATTTTCATTACTATTACTCTGTTGTTCTATCAGAACAGAATAGAACAACACCTTATTTCATTTTGTATTGTATTACCAATCATATACCACTGTCAAAATATACAGCATGATATGGCTGCGCAATACAATAACAATACAAACCTAGAATGTATACCATTATACTTGTTACAATAACAACTTTCAACAAATTATGAACCAACTACTTAAGTAATGTCAGCAATGCCATATGGTTATGATATGACAATGACGTCATGAGCATGTTTAGGATGACAGTTACCTTACCAGAGGAAATACGCAATTGTAAATATTTACTGAGCATAAACTTTTTGTTTTTCAAAAGCATAAGAAATTCAAGAGAATACATATTTGTATATAGTTTTGAGGACATTACATAATAATATATATATTAATACACCTCTTGAAGTATAAAATACAAAACAACATATGCATATGTATAACGTGACTGGAATGGAAGATATGTCTTATTGCACAACATCTTAACGATCTTGACTCCACAAAAGCAAGAGGTAAGTAGGTTCTTCTCACATATGGCACATTCTGGCTATATGTAAAATGGTCACCGGAAATCTAGTTCTTCATGAGTATCATTACGTGGTCCCGTCTTAAATCCATTAAATGATGGGAAATCTTATATTAGCGGGATTTTATAACGGATATCTCAACAATAAAACATGTTTAAAATGTTTTTACTGAAAAAAAAAGCGATACAATTTTTCAAATTACCTATTAAATGTTTGAATTTGATAATAATATGCAAACGTTTTAAGCCGAAATTAAGGTTTTATTTCATACCCCAGCCAACCCCGTTTTCGCTTCTTGGAGAAGGGGTTGGATGGGGTATGAAAGTTAATACTCAGATCACGTAATGATGTCGAATCTTCAACAGTGTATCGTTAGATATTAAAAATAATTATGTTCCAAAAATTATATTATATTTTCTTTGCACAAATAAATAAATAGAGAATATTATGTCAGTGCCTTTTACTATCAAGTATATTAGGCGAGGATTAGAAAACGAAGAATGGCGAGGCTCTGCCGAGCCATTGTTCGTTTTCGTGCCGAGCCTAATAAACTTGATAGTAAAAGGTATTGACATAATATTCTATTTATCATGTAGATTATCCACACTTTCTGTATGAATTACTAGTATTACCTATTTCTCAGAATGTTATGCTTATCGAGGACGCCGCCATGTTGTTGTTTTTTGCTTGTTTTATGACGTCAGGCAACGTTACGTGCATGACGTCAGATAACGTTACGTACAATAGACGTCGAGGGATTCCGCATTGATTTGCTCTTTTGCTAAGTGCCAAATAAAGCAAAATTGTATAGGTCACCCCTTTTTTGGGCAAAAAAGTGCACATCTGCATGATAAATACAATTGCGTCCTACGAAAGGCAAAATGTAAAGGTATAAACAGGAAACATTTTCTTTTGTTACGAACACGAGGTACTGGTTACATTACACACTCTTATACATTTATTTAATGGCACTTGAGTATACATAGACATCTTAATTGCTATTTTATCTCCAGTAACTATTGTATCAATATCCCTTCTGAATACAAAACAAATATTGTATTTTATAAATGTACTACACTGTGTCTATATGAAAATAATTAAATAAACGGTCCGAAAATCTTCAGAAAACAACCGACCTGATTGAAAACAGATCTCCTTTGCGTAGTAAATTATATCTTATGACAAAGATTACTTACGTCTGCTGTAATCTCTCCTGTGTACACGCTAACACCAATTTATTGACTTTTTGCATGTTTGGGATTTGTTACCTATGAATATTTTAAGAATGATGTAAACATGTTATTGTTTGTGTCATCCAAGGCCAATCATTTAAATTTATCATATCTATACGCATGTTTGGCCCGCAATAAGCACAAAATTACCTTACTCAACCTTGAGTAATCAATGCGGTCAGATACGCCAAATTGAGGTCATGTGAACGAGCCGAAAATGCATATCGATATCACAGTAGGCAAACGCTACTCTACTCCCAAGGTAAGTTGGGTTGAAATATTTGCGCAATATCACCACATCTGATAGAGGTGCACGACTGATGCCGGTAAAAGCCTTGTTTATTGGCATATTTTCAGAAAATCGTTGATTGTGGTTTATTACAGAATCCTTAATTGTAGTCCAGCATATACAACACTTGTTTTAGACAATGCATAATGTAATAACAGTTGGGTGAAAACATCGTGGTACGATTGTATCAGTTTTTGAATTATGTCATATTAGGAATAATCCACAGACCTTGAAAATGTGGGTTCATTATCAGCTATTTGTGAGATTATAACGATAGAGAAAGGTTTCTGTCAAAACATGGTATACTTATAGTTGCAATTTTTAAAAAAAATCGCTGTCAACCTAGTTAGTAAACTACTGTATTGTAGTTGTGTTGAAACGACATGTGCGATCTGAAAAAAAGGTAAGTAAAATTAATACGGAATAGAAATTTCGTTTATGTATATATTTTAATAATAATATATAGATATGTCTGAATTAGCCTAATTATGAGTGTGATATATGTATAAGTATCTAATATTTTGTTGTATCAATTCTAAATCAAAAGGTTCTCCCCAGACATGTTTTGCATGTCTCGCTCGACCTGCCTTTAATGGAGCCACTAACAACTCAAGTTTTAATAACACTTAAACCATATGAATATTTAGTTTAATACCTTTCAATTGCTCAGCCAAATACGTGTCGTTTAGGCAATATATACTGGGAAAGCAAAACTGATAGAATACCTTTCTAGCTTGGTACGGCCTTTTTCTAATCGGCCTTTGTTTTTCCAACCAGACATTCCAGAACTGTTTTACTACATCAGAATATTTTATCTAGTGAGTATGTTCCATCGAATACCACTCCACCGAAAGAGTAAAAATGCATTATTTAGTGTGGTAGCAGGTTTTCTGCTAGAATCAGATTGAATTTTAAATACATGTCTTCTTTATTAGTTAGCTTTTTTAGTTCTTTTTTTAACACTGGTGACACATGCATAACAACACGATTTGTTGGTTTGGGTCCCATCCATTTCACAATGGGTTGTGAAACGTTATTCCTGACTGCAGATAAGAAAGACGCAATGACTTCGTTTATAACTACACATCTTTATTAAACATCATACATTCACAATGTTCAAAGCAGACATGTCATGTAAAGGCATACAATATATCATGTTGTATTATTCAAAACAATCTTGCCATACACGTGTATCATTTAATATAATGGAATTCATATGCAAGTTCATATTGTATGTAACACTGATATTGCATGTACTTATAACTTTCAATATCGCCACATATATCTTCTTAATATTAACGAATAGCAACTATAATAAAACAAACTGACTGGCACTGGCATATCGCTTAACTGTTCAATTTATTTAACACATGCATATTGGGTATATTTCACTCCAATCTTACGGCCACACATAACATACAGTTCAGTACATTTATAAATAATTTCTAAATATCCTTTTAAGGTTTCTTTGTGATACATTTATTGTTACACGAGCGCTTTTACTCCAAGTGCATTTGTAAATCGTCATCGGTACGCATTTTCATCAGGCTGGACATTTTCACTTTGCGTATCATCCAAACGCGCCGTTTCATCAAAGAAATCACTTATTTTTGTCCAGACCACACCCTTCTTCTTCAACACGCAAATCAAAAATATTTTTCGAGCATTTCACAGGTGTAGAAATAAAGTTTTGGGTTTTCATTAGCGGGCGAAAGGATTATTCTGGAATTTTGGAAATGTTCACAGCTTTAATGAAGGTTTAGGAGTGAATAGTTTGCTCTGTATCTGATATATTATATCTGGTAGAAAAATATGATGAAGTAACATTTAATTGTCAGCTCGGCTGTGCTGTGGTAGGCAATATAATGGTCAATTATGTCCAGAGAAATTCAGGTGACCTCTTTGAACAACAGTATCATTTTATTTCATCCATAACTGCCTGCAATAGAAAAAAGTATTTAGGATGTTTTATTATGTATATCGTAGTTTATAAATATGCCACACTGTGTTGCAAATTCATCATTGTTCAATGGTTATAGTTCTTTTTAATAAACAGTGAGTCACTGTCTGAGCAATAGTATACTGAACAAAAAAAGAAACTTCCGCATTTTAAGCTGTGATTTGCATAGGGTTGACTTTGTTACACTTTGTACACCATTCTAGATATAATTTCATCATTTTATACTTATCACTCAATCATTCGGATCAATATTAATAATCATCAAAAACCAGAGTTAGTGTGTTGCTGCTAAAACATGTTTTATTCAAATTGCAAAATCACTATATTTGTATTATAAAGGGAGATAATCTGAAAATATTCATTCTTGACAGCTGTATGGCTCAAAAGTGAGTAGACAGGTGAGCTTACTTTCTCCGTCTTTTTGTTGCTGGGGTTATCTTCTGTTCATTTCAAAAGAACAAAACTGTGTTAAATCAAAGTTTAAACCACAAGACCCGGAAATGCTGTTTTAACCAAAACAAGGGGAATAACTGTGCCTATAAGTTTGATTCAAGGAAAATTGTTTTCATGACAGTGCTGGCCTTTTAACAAAGTTATAAACATATAAGACCAAACAAAACATATTTTCATTGTGTCTACATGTATGGGTAAAGTTGCGGAAGTTTCTTTCTTTGGAGGCCCCGGGTTCAATCCTCCGTGGTGCCACTGAGTTCCGTCGGTGTGTTCTTGGGCAAGACACTTTACCTTAGCCTCGTCCGTCGGATGGGGACGTAAACCGGGCGGTCCCGTGTATCGGTCTATCCTCCGAGCACGTTAAAGAACCATAGGAATCTATTCGATAATAAGAGTAGGGAAGGTTCCCGGATTCCTATGTATCCTTCCCCTCTCTCTGGGGCGGCTCTAAATAACCTATACTGTGTTGATGAGCCGTTAAACAACATTCAATTCAATTCAATTCTTTGTTGAGTATATAATGTTCGAAATCAATATCGGTCCTGTTCAACGAATATAGGACATGCACGTATATACGAAAGGACTTCTGTTTTAATGGGATGACATTGGTAAGTGTGAGGTATGGTGCACCCTAGAACCGGTTTAAACCCCCAGTGGCCTACTTTGCCACTGACCGTTCCAAGGCGGTAGCCCTTTTGTCATCCCTTTTGTATTTGTGATGTCGTTTGCATTTAATATTACTTTTGCCTTCTTGTTTGTCTGTTGGCGTGTTTGTTTCTGTGTTTTGTGGTTGACTGTCCTCCTTGAATGCTACTTTCCACGTCCGATCGTTTTATATTTCTTTAACCATTACTTCGACATGACAGCTCACCCTATACAAATGGGAGCATAAACAGACTGACAGAAGTTTCCAATGATACCCATTGGCTTTTCAATCTATGTCAGTTAATTTTATTGAAATTAATTTGGATTGACTTATCTTAAGTGGAGTCCACATTGGTGGGTTAAAAACATTCGTAAACGTGAAAAATATATCAATTGTCTCCGTTATCGGATTTATATTGAACACGATTTAACCCTAACTAGGAGTACAATCATTTGGAGGCTCAATGCAACTAAAATACACCGAACCTGCAACTATGAGTATAGTAAATATGGATAGTACGATCCATTTCAACGACAAAAAATAGCTATATAAACAATAAACTGAGTGTACCTATACAAAACATAATCATAAATCGAACGTTTTGGGGTCAAATGTTTACACCCGGTAAACCCAATTTGGACTTTCTTATTAAATGGGATTTTAATGAAATACTGAATCTATTTATATGTATTAATTCCGCAATTGAATAGTTTTCATTGTAATATTTGAATACATTTGTTGTTTATATTTTACCTATTGTTGGTGCCGGTTTTGCACTTCGTTTCTTGCTACATTTTAACCGTAACAATAACTATTCAGAACTAATAAAATGTTTATAAAATAATAACACTTACATTTATTGCAAGGAATAACATTAGGAGTCGCATATTTGTACCAGTTAGATATGTTCCTGAACATTTTAATAATATCATCCTAAAATCAAGACTGAATGGGGTATCTCTTCATCAAACAAGAGAGAAAAGTAGCAGACACGTTGTTTTTTTAATCTGTTTATAAGGGTAATACTAATCCGAGCTTTCTCTGCCTTATCAACCTTTAGTTATTTAGATTTTGATATTTCATCTGGCTGTGTCCAATTAGTAAAACCGTGAGAGGAGAGGAGCTATCCTCTTGGTTTTAAGTCAATATATCGAAGAAAGTATGCATCATTGAATTAACATTTCAAGCATCTAAAGTGATTATCAATATATTTATTTACCTATCTGAACCAAAATGTCTGTTATATTAATCGTTTTAAAGTTGTAACGGTCAACCATTTTCAGACGAAGTTAAAAAATATTAAATGTCCTACATTTGTAATTATTCAAGTCAAGAGTCACGTGAATTTTAAATCCTAATTCTACACTGAGAACAGTTTGTTCCACTCCTAAAATCCCTCCATGTTGTCAGTTGATACACGTGGTTGATAGTGGAGTTATTTGATAAGGGGACAATGCCTTCACCACGCGCGAGAATATCACGGGAATTTAATTAATATGCAAAATGACAATGTGGCGGATATAGTAAATAAAAGTCTTCTTCAAAACATAAATGTTTTATTGTGTCACTACAATCGATAAAGGTGCAGTTTTATCATTGCAACTTGGTATAACAAACATTAATTTATTGATTTGTTAGTCTAAATTATCGTAATAAATCCACCCGACGCCGCAAACATCGTTTACAGTGCTCGACTTTGTTTTTTTAGTAATCCCCACGTTTTCACTATAGGAGTTCCATTGACCCTAATAAGCCACACACAAAAAAAGAAGGCTTTCTAGAGCTAAAGAAGGCTCGGATTAGGACAGACAGACAGATATTTTTATTGATTTAAACTTTAGAAGTTTATCATCATATACAATATATACAAACATTAGGGTAATACATGGTACAATACCTCTAACGTCCCCTAGAATCGGTTTAAGCCGTATCTTACTAGGCGTGATGATCCCACATAATCAGTAATAGCATTACTGATGTGTAGTCGGGCGACATTTTAAAACCGCTACCATTACGTGGTCCGGCCTTAATTCCATTAAGCGATGATAAAGTTTATATTAGCAAGATTTTATGACGGATATTTCGACAGTAATATATGTTTAGAAAATGCGATAACCTATTTAAAATTACATATTAACTTTAATTCTACAATGCGCAAACGTTATCAGCCAAAATTAAGGTTTTTATTGTGATAACCCAGCCAACCCCGTTTTCTCTTCTTGGAGAAGGGGTTGGATGGGGTATGAACGTTAATACTCGGAACACGTAATGACAGCAATAAACAGACACTAGTGTGAATGTCAATAAATAAAAAGGCATACCTTTGTAGAAACACTCTGTGTTATTACAAACATGTAAAACGGGCGAAGCCCTCTTGCAGTAACGCGAGTATGAAAACTTACTTGTTTTCCCACATACGAGGCGATATTTATTTTTCGTCAAGATTCGCGCCGCCATTTTCAATCCGTAGGCTGGACAGCATACGTCAAATGTAGGGCAAAGTTTTAGGCAGACCAAGTGGAATACCAGTCAATTTCGTACGTTCATTTTTTTCTATTTTTTGTTTTCGGTCTTTATTTCGAATTTTAAGCGTAAGTGAAACGTTTAATTTCAGAAATATAACATTATATAAATACCTACCGTAAAAAAAGAGAGTAGTTATCGAAATAAAGTAAACTTTGATCGCATGGGAGGTCAAGTGGTCACAAACGCATAAAGTGATGACGTCAAACTTCGGGTGATACTATTCCCCGGTAGATTCCCGGTTATTTTGCGGTTGAAAAGGGATGGCAAATGTGATTCATGAGTGTTGTTTCTGATGGTTTAATGATTTATTTATGTATTCCATTTTGGAAGAAAGGAATAGTGTAATTAAGTCCTGAATATTGGTTTCAAGTTCAAGCACTTGATGTCTACTAAAATATAATATAAGGTAAAGGTAAATAGTTTTTAAAGGTTTTACAAAATAATGTATGACAAACAATATTTATTTTTCTCTCTGGATTTGGCTTCAAAAGTGGCCCACACTTATCTGAAGGCCACAAAGTTGCCCGACACACTAGGGATGTCAAGAGGCATTCCAGTAACATCTAACAGTGTTGGCTTGTAATCGTAGTAAAATAGCATTAACTAGGACCATATACCCTATATTCTGTGCTACTTTGACTAATTGTGGTCAGTTTTTAAGACATGTCTTTTTTTCTCCATTTCTTTTTCCTCCTGACAAGCTTTCAGGGAATTGCGCGTAATGTCGTTGTAATTTCTGACTAGGCTTCCACTGAAAGCATTCTAGGTAAGAGGTTTGAAATGTTTCGCTTGCTTCCAGTCCTTAATTCTTCTCTGAACACTGTTGTGCTTCCCTTTCATTACAAATGCATTTACAGATGAATATGTAATGCACTGCTCCCATGATATATCCTTAACCTTATCCTGCATAACTCTGTCAAACGTTTCAACTGCAGATGCTGATTCTTTTTTGCTTTTCATGTGTAATTATAGCCTATATTGCTAGACAATTATTTAATCAAAATATTTAGAAAATAGTTGCTCATGTTCTCCAGATGATATTTACCAATGTCTCTAATCATAATAATCAAACCCAGATCAAATGTATCTTTACTCGTAACTGCCATCTGTGGCAATACCACTGAGATTTACCCTTCTGCATTTATCATTCACACATTTTTCAACACTCGTAGAAGCAATTGCACCATTCTTATGTGTGTAGCTTGTGTTCGTCTCAAGTGATACCTTAGGGCAATTTTAGATTTTGAAAACCAGTGTTTTTATATGCCTAATTTGGGGACGAAATTCGGCCCCATTCTCAATTCCAAAAAGTATCCTTTTTTCACAATTATATCCGAAAAATTCACAATCTGAAAAAAGACAGAAATTGGGTAAATACAGACCAGTAAGGATACTAGTCTTAATATATGATAGTGTTAAAACTAGTCTGTATTTACCAAAAACAAAACTTAAAACTAAGGGATATTAAACTGTGAAAATAAATGTGAAAAAAGTTTATTTCTCTTTTGTTATAATATTTCACAATTTCTAGAAAAGTGCCGCTATTTTTTACAATAATAATAATAATAATAAAACAAGACAGTCGCGAAACTTTCATTTATTATTGACACTAAATATATTTAAATTAATTAATATGATTACATATTTGGAGGTGGAACAGTGGCTAACCTTTACTTTATAATTTTATGGTGGGGTGAGAAAATGATTGATTCAATATCACTATTACATAACATATTTGGAGGTGGGTGACATCGCAGTTACTTTTTATTTTTTAAATAAATTAATATTGCAAGGTGGGTGACATGATAGTCACTAATCTTTTCATTATCAAAACAGCCTTCATATCAAAGTCAGATATGAAACATGATGGTCATCCTACACAATGTACAAAGACAGCCTAGCTGGACCTAGATAAACATGATGGCAATTTGCACATGGTACAGACTTGATTGTTAAGGTAATTGCATTCAGTTTGAATGGGTATTGGCTATCACTTTAGTTTAATTGAAATTTGAGATCCAGAGACCTGAAATCTGTATTTTTATTTATTACATAACTTCCTGTGTGGGAAATATATTTGTCATGTTGCACTAGTGTACTAAATATGCAAATGCAGGCCGAATAATTGTTCTTTCTTTTCCGTTCAGCTCAATGTGAATTAAAAAATACAGTATTATGCTAGTGCATAAAATACACGTCTACGAACGGCAAGACGATTTTTGATGTGCCATCCTCCATCTAGGGTGCATCTATAAACGTCCGTATGTAAAAAAAAGCACCCAAAGATATCAAATAAATGAGACTAAGTATTATGCTAACCCTGCATCACAGCGTTTAGATCTATTTTAAACTAGTTAGCTTCGCCCGTCTTGAGGCTTTGCCTTGTTCATATTAATTGAAGAATATATTCATATATATATATATATAAAGGAACTTGTACATAATTTAAAACGATAAATATTCTTCCAGAAATAGTAATAAATGGATAGTAGACATATTGTCAGCCCGTTTGTGTTTGGGATGTCACATGCCTTGCTTCTCCTTAACATTGTAATTGTTGTTTGTTTTAATGCGTGATATTGGTCGCCTGTGTTTCGTGAAAGTTACCTTTTATACCAACGTTTATAGTAAAACACAATATGTAAACAAATGCATACCCTGGAGACATTACCATTATGAAATGCAATGCAACTCGATAAGTGTAAACATATTGACCATAAAATGGACAGAAAAGCGATCAATACTATCTTTCTTTAACAAGTAATGTTTTGCACCCGTGAAGGTAAATTTGGGTACATCTGTACAACACAAACGTAAACTGGTGCATATATATAAAGCATGTATTTATTTCAAGCCTCAACACTATTAAAAACACTAACCCGTCAAATAACGAAATTAATTTACGCGTTCTTAAAATTCCCTTGATTGAATATGTGTGAAATGAATTATGAGTTGGTAATTCTTAATTCGATACTCTAGTTGTGCAGTTTTGTCCGGCTGGTAAGAGCCGTTTATATTGTGTTTATAAATTGTTGATTTCTCAAAATATGTAAGTTATATATATCACGCATATATTATCACGTATATATGTACCTCGTCGTCAGTAGGCCTAGAAACGGTGTACATATTTATGTCATTGTTGTTGAAGGGATAGCTACTTTAAAGTAAGTCATTTTATTATCAAAACATTAATTAATACAATGTGTTTGACATCTATGCTCATTAATACATAATAAAATAATACATTCCACGTGTTTACAAGGCTATCATGTCTTTTTGAAATATATACTTTTTATATATTCTTTGAATACAATCAACATTTTTGGCGGGGGTTCTTTGGCCCATAACCTTTTAATTGCCAAATTGAAGGGGTAGCATTACAAAGCTAACTGTGATGATATTAAATTCTTCTTTAATCATCACCAATGTTTTGTTCTCGTTCGTGACTAGCGAGCATTATCGCGATACTTGTTAACACATTACCGTATTTAATTTCGGTCACGAACAGTTTTGTCAGGAGTTTATCCATAGGTAAGTATACCAGTCGTAAACATTAACATACCTTTACAAGATAGCGGAAGAATCTTAAAACAAACCAAATATATCATCGTATTAAACGTTTTCCAACATTTTTGTAAATAAAAGTATAAAAACAAAGATAAACCAGCCATTTAAGAAATGCATATTAACCCTTGACATGCAATTTAAACTTAAAAACGTTTTGTCAAATTAGATATAGTTCACAGATAAGTGTGTGTAATACATATCTCCCGGTCTGCAAATGTAACTATATACATATCATTAAAATGATATCGCTCAATTTAAAATATTGTAAACTTAATGATTTTGTAAATGGCAATGTCTTACACAAGACAGTCAGCTCAGTTGTATGCTTCAACATGATATAGAGTCTTGTCGGTAATTGTATTCGTCATTTATTATAATGAAACGCAGTTGAATATACATGTACACTTTTGAACTTAACTCGTATTTTCTAGAATTGTAAAATTAAACACATTAAGTGTAAATGACACAGTGCTATGACGTCACTTAGTGCTTTATCCCATTGGCTGAGCCTGAAAAGCGTCGATGGAATTATTTACTTAATTTAAATGTAAACTTGTTTTACAACCGTCACTCAAATAAAGACAGAGGAATTTAGTTTGATTTGATTTGATTCTTTTGATTTTAAGCGTATACATTATTGTCTTAATATCATATCAACCAATACTATTAAATATAGTTGACAGGTTATACTTTGTTTTTCTTTAACCTAATTAAACTGAGACCATTAACTGTTCCCTCCTTAATTCCATTTATCGATGGGAAAGCTTATATTAGCCGGATTTTATAAGGGATATTTCAACAATAAAATATTTTTAAAAACATTTTTTACTGAAAAAAATGCTATAACCTGCTTAAAATTACCTATTAAATGTTTTAATTTTACAATATATAAACTTTTTAAGCCGAAATTAAGGTTTTATCATACCCAAGAAACCCAAGCCAACCCCGTTTTCGCTTCTTGGAAAACGGGTTGGATGGGGTATGAAAGTTAATAGTCTGCCCACGAAATGATTACATTTGCACATACGTGGTATGCCTCAGATTGTTTTTTTTTTGCTACAGTAGTCGTAAAATAATAAGCATTATTGCATGATACTGAGTGATTGAATCCACTAATTACACTCCAGCATACTTTTAATCATTGTCTACATGGTGTTCCCAAAGGCGCCAGCTACTGTTATCGAAATTCATTTAAAGCCGAAAGTTTACAAGCGATATACAAAACACTATGTATTTCATGCAAATAAACAGATCTTCTTAATGATAGTAGTTGGAAGAATTATAGTTTAATGAGTTGATAAGAAATGCTTTTAAAGAGGCTAGATGCGATCTGGACATTTCAATTTCATAATAAATGACTTGTATTCTATCTTAGACACATACATATTGTTTATTGACATTTTTGTTCTGAAACACGTGTGTGTTGTCATTACACCATACAACATGAACTCTTGTGGTGTTCACCTTTTTGATACTATTAGGATTTCCTCAGTTTAGTTTCTTATATCCTGCATATCTACTAAAAGTGTACTTCGATCACAAAGTATTGTATTTACCTTTAAAGTATCATAATGAATTAAATTTATTGATTTATACAACACTAAATAGCCGCGTCGTCCAGTTTAACAGATCAAATAATTGTTTTGTATAATAATAATACAATATGACGGATCATGTGTATATGTAAATATTGAAAATCAATTTAAGAAACAAGGAACGCACTATATTGGTATTGGTATGTAGGTTTACACCTATCCGTCTTCCAGATTGCATCTAGTCCAGGCAGCTAAATATGAATTAGCAAAACCCACCTTTCATTGGAGAAGCATTCGCTGGAATCATTAGATGGAATGCTATGGATACTAGGTATTTTATAAAACAACGAGTGTTTAGTTAACTCTAACAACTAATTCCTATTTCAATCACAAATCAATACACATTTAGCAATCTGATCGTCGATGGTTAATGCACAACTGTGTTTGGTTAAGCAAATGGCACGTATCTTACAATAGCGTATAGTTGCTAAAATAGAAACTGCATGCTGCGAAACAATTATATTATCTCAGTTTGTTTATTTATATTAATACGTGTATAGATTAAAGTATGTCTAAAAACGATTCCGTTCTTTGTAAAATACACACCACACCACCATCATCAAAACAGAATAATCGATTAGTTTTAACTGAAAGCAAGTTAAAATGTGATCAATACTTTGATAAATATGTGAAAGAGTCTAGGGAGTGATCGTATAATATCTTACATCCACATGCAATGTTTAAGGTCTAACATGTTGCATTAGCGCATCAATTAGATTTGTTTTAGAACTGCAAGTGTCTAAATTAAATCGGTAATGCACTGATTCTCGTCAAACTCTCCACGACTTGGTATACATTCTGGTAATTGCTCACCTTGTAATAAATATGAATGAGTATAACGTGTATGCCCTAGTCATTCTAATAAAACGTACTAACTACTTGACCGTTTGTGTGGTAAGTATTCAATCAAACATGTAATGAATCTTTTGATATTTGCATTGTCTGAACGAAGAACAGTAAAACCGCTGCTTTGCACCGTTAACGGTCAAACACATGTTGTTGGAATGTGTAGAATTTCATCCTATGCGTCAAAGATACTACAATGTTAATACTATGACCGAGTTATTTAATACTATATATTTTAGTTTTGTTTTAGATTTCCTGAAGGAAGTCAGTCTATATAAAGGCATACCGGAAGTAAATCACTTTGGTATTCATGCCTGGAGTAGTCGAAAGGAGTTCCCAATAATATAATCCGTCACTTTTTCTTGTGATAAAAGGCATTTTTGAGTATTTAGGGTCTGTTTTTCTGGCTGAAATGGGTTCATTGACTTGTTTGTGTGAGGTAAGAACCATTTGCATGGCTATATGTTGATTTTATTTACCACTTGAAGGTTTTGAAAATGAAAGTAGAATACATGTAAGGGGTGCCGAATGAATGCATTTTGTTTACGGTGGCAACAAAGATGAGAATTTTATTTTCTTATATGCCACATGACCCCTACTTTTCTCAGCAGTTTTCTAGAGAGGAAGGCCACATCACTAAGAGTATGTAAGTGAATCTTAGTTTGAACTTCATTTTGAAAAATGACCAGCTAGGGAGGTTTTTAAAATTTACACAGGGCTCAATGGGACTTTATTTACTTCCGGTACACCTAAATCATTATAATATGTTCTTGTATATATTTACTTCTTTATATACCCGTTTTCGGGCATTTGTTGATTTACATATATAGTTTTTATTACTACCATATCATCCCGTATTTGTAAATAGTTTTATCTTTATATATGTACATTAATGTTTAATCATTTCTTCATCTTTCATCAGTTTTTGCGCACAATATGACCTATTTATGTGTCGACGTGCCATAAAACACCATTCATTCGTTCATTAGAATGACAATCGAATACGAGAGAGGTTTGGTGCACCCAAGAACCGGATTTAAGCCCTAACTGTCAATTTTGCCATAATTTGATCTTTCCTAGGCGGTACCCCGCTTTATATAACATTGTTTATGTTTGTGTTGTCGCCTAATTTGACCTGTTTATGTTGACCTTATGTTGTAATTATCGTTTGTTATGTATGCGTGTGTTACGTTGACTGGGTTCTGTGAATACTACCTATCCTGTTTGACTTTCATACAAAGGTATATAATTACACATTACATTTAATACTGAAAAGGTGATCCCTTGGAAGCAAGAAACACAAACAAGAGAGAAAAGTAGATTTCATTGAGTCTATTCATGAGAGGTAATTATAAGATGCAACACCTCTCACGCCTCCTAGCACCGGCTTAAGCGATATTCTACCTAAAATCAACACAGATTGGGCTTGATGATCCTAAAGGACCAGTTAATAATAACACTACTGATTTGTAGTCGGGGCGACTTTTTACGGCCGCCACACAGCACTAAACAAACGCTAGTGTGAATGTTAATAAATACTGAAAATGTGATCCCTTGTAAAACTTAAATGCAATATTGCATTATACCTAAACATGTTAACACTATCTAATTGTGTTCACAATGCGTATTATTTCGATCCAGAATGTTAATTTTGTAATTTAGGTTGCTTCTAATTGATATTTGAGGTATAGCAAGTTATTGTTAACCATACCTTTGATCTCTAGGTAATACATATGAAAACAGATACAGATTGTAGAGGGTCTGCACGCACTGTGGGCTAGCCAAATGTAGACATGTAGTCAGTGTTCCATGAACGATGATGAACTCGATCTTCTAAGGTATTTATTATGGACGAGATTACCATACGTTGCTGTTCTGACATACCCAGGAAAATCGAGAACCAGTGTTTACCTAGACACTTGACAGTACGAAATTTCTTTGATCAGAAGAGTATGGGAAATAGTTTACACGGTTATTTTTATCTAAAGTTGTTTAACAGTTGCCTATATTAATATCTTTATACTCATTTTACAGAAAGTATAGCAAATTGTGCTCGTCGGAAAATCTATTAACGAACCATTGTACATGTTTCGACCGTAGCTATTTTCAAGTTTCCTCCTTTGAAGTAAAAAATAGCCACCACCTCCAATGTGTGTATATAGAGAGATATATAAGGGAAGGAAACTATAATCGTAGTTAAAACTTATTTATTTTACATCGATTGTAACGAAAGCTCTCTAACCTTATTTCAATCAAAATAAGTATAAAAGTCGAACAGGAAATGCAACTTTCACAGAACACAGTGAACCCAAAAACACGCAAAACGACAAACATGAATGGCAATGTTAATAAAAAATAAAAGCAAATGACGTCACAAACACAAAGAGGGTTGACAACAGAGATATCGCCTTGGATTGGTCAGTGGCAAAAAAAGCCGCTGGGGATTTAAAGCAGGTTTTAGGTTGCACCAAACCCCACACTTACCCTACTGTCATCCCAATAGAACGGAACAGTGCATATAGAAATCCCCGCCATGAACTATTCTCTAACCAACAGGGCAGCATTAATAGGCAATATAAGTAAAACAAAAAGATGCTCGTACAAGATTGCAGACAAGCATTAAACGTCACCGTCCGTTTGAGCTCAGGTAGACGTCACCATAAGGTCCACAGCCTGTCCGGTCATTGCACAAATAACGTGGAAAGCATGGTGGCGAAATGTAATTGGGTCCGCCACCAAGAATGCGGTGCGTTGCAAAATGATAGGGTCATAACCTTTTTTGATAAACCTTTTAACAAGTTTAACAAAGATAGTATGAAAGTGAACATGACCAAGGCTCTTACGAAGTTTGTAAATCACGTCACCATAGAAGTCAGGTTGTGCACTCGTGATGTATTCCTGTGTAGAACCAGTACTAAGCAAATGCAGATAAAGTGTCTTGTTCGGGGACATAACACATACGGTAATGGCCAGTATCGAACCCACGATTTTTCGATCATGCGTCGAACGGTCTTTAACTAGACCACAGCCCTCCATAACCAGTTGGTGACATATTTAGACTGTTTGGTTATAATATATTGTTAACCCATATCCATATTCTGTGCTATACTGTTGTTGAAAAAATATTGTACAATTAACATACCAGCAATGAAATGAGCCAATATTAAGTGTGTTATTCACTGCACATGATACCCTTTGTAAACGCTGTTATTGTTACATAATATCAACATGTATTTCTGTAAGTGTACACTTAGGAAAAAGTTAAATCTGTTTACAGAAGTGAGTGTCATTTACAAGCCACTGTTTCTGGCATTAAATAACAACCATTAAATGACACAGTCAGTTACACTTTCTAGACTAATTGGTTTTGCTATAATTAAACTCGTTATAGTATGTTATGACGTAGCATGCAATAAACACTCTTTACATTTAATTAAAACTTCAAAGGCACTAGACACTCAATACTGCCTGAGTATTTCCTACTTTATTGCAGCATAATCATTTTACTATACCAGTGCCTGTCCAAAGAGTGGATTATATATGATCAATTTCAAATAATTTACACGTTTGCATTCGAAGTCATATTAATTTGATAATTGAATTGTAGTTGACATGCCACTCCACTGGAATTTAATGTGCTTCATTTGTTTACAATGAATCATAGTTCGTTTCTTACAAATGAACCCGCATGGAGTACGACATTAGTTTTCTAGTTTGCATATGCCTCACCTTGACAATACAATTCCTAAGAAGATTATGTCATCAGCCAATACATCACGTGATCCGAGTGTTGACTTTCATACCCCATCCAAACTTTTCTCCAAGAAGCGAAAACGGGGTTAGCTGGAGTATACAATAAAACCTTAACTGTGGCTTAAAACGTCCGCATATTGTAAATGTTTTATCTCTAGTGATCAAAGATCAGCAGAGGTTATGCCGTGGTGCGGTGTCCGTCGTCCGTCCGTAAACTTTTTCTTGTAGCGACTACTCCTCTGAAACTACTAGATGGATTTTGATGACGCTTTACAGAAATGCGGCCCATGATGTCTAGTTGATCCTAGCAAAGATTCACGTTGATGTGAGATGGCCGCCAAAGCTAAAAGTAGATTTTTAAAAAACGAGTTTGTACATGTAGCGACTACTTCTTGAAAACTATGTGATATTGATATGGGACTTTTCTAAAAAGATCAGCATGACATGATGTTGGTCCTTATTGAAAGTCATTTTGATTCGACGTTAAACATGGCCACCTTTGTTTACATAGTGCCATGTAGCGAATATTCCTCTAAAACTACTTGATGGATGTTCATGAAACGTCGCAGGAAAGTTGCTCTTGATATCTGGTTGATCCTAGCAAACTTTCAGGTCGACCGAAAATTCAAGATGGCCGCCACGGCTAAAAATATATCTTGAACAACAAGTTTGTAACGATTACTTCATGAAAACTATAAGTGATATTGATATGGATATTTTCCTAAAATTATCAGCATGACCTGATGTTGACATTTGATTTGACGCTAAACATGGGTGCCAGCGGCCATCTTTTTTTTTACATAGAGTTATATAGTAAAAACGTGTAGTGACTACTTCTCTGAAACTACATGACAGAATGTTGTTCTTGGTGTCCGGTTGATCCTTTCAAAATTTCAAGTCGGTCAGAAATTCAAGATGGCCGCTACTGCTAAATATTATTTAAAAAAACAAGTTTGTAGCGACTACAGTTAATATTGATATGGGACTTTTTCTGAAATGAGCAGCATGACATGATGTTGGTCATTATCAAAAATCATTTGATTCGACGTTAAACATGGCTGCCAGCGGCCATCTTTGTTTACATGGATTTATATAGGTAAAACATGTATCGACTACTCCTGTGAACTATATGACGGACTTTCATGAAACAGGAATGTTGCTCTTGATGTCTAGTTAATGCTAGCATAACTTCATGTCGGCCGGAAATACAAAAAGGCCGCCATGGGTAAACTAGGATTTAGAATACAAGTTTGTGACCTCTACTTTTCAAGTGTTATTGATTTGGTTCTTTATTAAAATGGATGGCATGACACGTAGTTGGTCTTAACCAAACTTCATTTCAATTCGATGTCAAACACGGCTGCCAGCGGCCGTCTTTGAGTACATAGTTATATAGGAAAACCCTGCGGAGACTAGTCCTCTGAAACAGCTTTATGAATTTTCATGAAACTTTACTGAAATGTTGCTCTTAATGTCTAATTTGGTCCTAAGGAAAACTTCAGGTTCGCCGGAAATTCACGATGGCTGCCACAGCTAAAAGTAGAGTTAAAAACTACAAGCTTGTGGCGACTAATTTTCAAAAACCATAAGTGGTATTGATATGGAACCTTACGAATATTACTTGCGTGACATGTAGTTGGTCCTAAACAAAGTTCATTTCGATTATTTATCAAACATGTCCACCAGAAGCCCATTACGTGGTCCCGCCTTAATTTCATTAAGCGATGGGAAAGCTTATAATAGCAGGATTTTATAACGGATATTTCGACAATAAAACAGGTTTAAATAGTGCTATTATCTGTTTAAAATTACCTATTAAATGTTTTAATTTTTCAATATGCAAACTTGTTCAGCCGAAATTAAGGTTTTATTTCATACCCCAGCCAATCCAGTTTTCTCGTCTTGGAAAAGGGGTTGGATGGGGTATGAAAGTTTTTTTGGTTTTTAGATATTTTTTTTTATTGGTCATATTTCTTACAGTAGTTCAAAAATAACAAAGATAGATAAAATAGCAATGCAAAAACTGAGTAGATCAATGTTAGTAGCATCATGTTTATGTATACACATCAATGTATCAATTACAGAGTAACAGCTATGTTGGTGGATCCTATCTAGACTTCTTATCGCTTTATTATAGTTGTGATTTTATTCTTAGCATTGTTATAAAATTTTCGAACTAAGTACATAAAACAATATATGTTGAGTCTACATAAGATCCATCAATTACATTTAATAGTGAGAAATACAACTAAGAGTTGAGTATATGCTTTAAGCAATCCCATTTTTTTGTAATGTTTTCCGATTTTTTATACGCGCACATATATCTAGAATAAAGTTCAACATTTTTTTCTTGCTTTAATTTTTCAATATATGGATTCAACTTTGGAGTAACACCCTTAACTTTACAACAATATATATAGTATTTAGCTAATATAGCACAAGTATACAAACATTGGTTCTCAATTGACATATTAGTAATAGTATTCAAAAGAAAGTTCTCCTTTGTTAATATAAATGTCAAGTTACATTCTGTATGAAGATGTTCCTTTAATCTAAGCAAAAATGTTTTAACAACTGCACAATCGTAAAATAAATGTTTATATGTTTCTTTACTTTCGCTACAAAAGGTGCATAACTCTGTTTCAATAAGTTTACATTTATATAACATTGCATTCGTATAAATAATCCTGTGTAAAAATTTGAACTGAAAGTTCTGCATCTTTGTATCAAGGATCTGGAATGGAGTTGAATAAATTATTTCCCATTCAAGCATAGTTTCCGGTTTTATTTCCGTTTCCCATTTTATGATAGCTTTTTCATTTTTAACAGCTATTTTTTCAATAAACAAATTGTAGAAAATAGCTGTTATCTTTTTGTTTCCTTTAAGAATTTTCGTGTATTTGGTTTCAGGATTTTCAAGTTTTCTCTGATTTGCGATAGCATGTTTCCATTGTCTAGGGATAGCGTTTAAAACTCCAAAATAATCTAAGAAATGGGTATTCAAATTGTACTTTGTCAAAAACTCCTGATGGCTTAGGAATGAACAGTCACCTTTCACTAAATCATTAATAAAGAATATGGATTGACGGATCCATGACTCTTTAAGGAGCATTCTATTATTTACCTGGATATTATCATTGTTCCATATGCTTTGAGAGCGAACTTGTTCAGGGGTTGTGGGAGGCAGATCTTCAATGTTAGCCCATTTGCATATTAAACTTTGCCAAAAGATATTAAAATGTATTGCTATACGTTTCAATCCAAGGGGTGAAATAAACAGAAATTTATCTCCTCCAAAACGTTCAATATTGTCCAAAAGTAAGGTTTTCCATTGCGCCTTATAATTCACATCACATATTTTTTAAACCATGTCATTTTAAGTGCATCACAAAAAGATGCTACGTGTATCATTTTTATTCCTCCATTTTGTTTCTCGTTAATCATAGTTTTCCTTTTTATTTTGTCTCTTTTTTCATCCCAAATAAAGTTGTAAAATACAGTTTCTATTTCATGTAATATTTCTGTAGATGGAGTGTTAAGTACAGTAAAACACTGTATTAAAATAGGAAGGGCCAAAGATTTTATCACTGTAACTTTCCCAATTATTGTTAATTTTCTAAATGACCAATCTTTTAAAAGGTTTTTTATTGATAATAGTTTTTGTTTAAAATTATCAATTGTCATATCGTCCTTATTTAGGTCATACACTATTCCTAATAATTTGAAGTTCCCCTCATGATTCCAAAGTATTGCTTTTTCAGTAACTAGTTCCTCACCACAACCCCTTTTAGCCCCGAACCATATTGCTTGTGTTTTTTCATAGTTAGCTCTCATTCCAGAACAACCAGCAAATTGTTCAATGACATTCAGACATGTATTTAATGAAATTTCATCTCCTGAAAGTGTAAGTGATGAATCATCTGCATATTGGTTAATGAGATATTCTGATCCATTATATTGAAATCCTTTTATATTTGGGTTCATTTTTAAAGCAGCACTTAATAGTTCTACACACAAGATAAATAAATATGGAGAAAGGGGGTATGAAAGTTAATACTCTGACCATTTAATGCATCTTTGTTTACATGTAATTATACTGTACGAAGTTGTGGCGATTACTCCTCTGAACTTACTTAAGGATTTTCATGAAACTTTACAGTAATGATGCTCTTGATGTCTAGTTGGTCATAAGTAAAAAACAGATCTGCATGTAATTCAAGAGAGAAGCTATAGCTATAAATAGATTTTAAAAATACAACTATGTGGCCACTGCTTCTCAAAAATGATAAGTGGTATTGATGTGGAACCTTTACTAAAATGACTGGCATGACATGTAGTTGGTCATAAACAAAATTGTTTTGAATTGATATAAAACTTGGCCGATAGCGGTCATCTTTGTTTACATAGAGTGCTGGTCGTTTTTCCATAAAACTTCACAAGTTCCAATTGCTGATCTAGCTATCAACATCTTTCAGTAGATCTTCAGGGTCATTGACCTCTTGTTTCAGTAAAAAGTGTTTATAAACGTGTTTTATTGTCGAAATATCCGTTATAACATCAAAAAGGGTATGATAATGGACCTTTGGAAACGGCCGAGCAAGACACATACGAAATATTGCAGTCTCGGTTTGATTGAGACTGTTCGTGAGCGGTAGTGAAATATGCTAGCTACCGCTCACTCTCTCTAGCCCCGGGTTGAGCAGAACTCAATATTCATAAAATCAATAGTACACAGTTTTAACCATCCCGAAGATGGCATGCATACGGCGGTGGACATGGAGTTATTTGCTTCCCCATGTCGTACGGCGTATGGTCCCAGTATCTATTAAAATTAAATGCCCCGAAGAGCGAACTAAACATAATGGAATTTAGTTGGGAGCAGCGGTTATGAAGCCTGTGTATCACAAGTAACAGCCAAAAGACTAAATTAAAAAGCAAACAACATATCCTATAAGCGGTTAAACAATATCCAGAGCCTTTTATCGGCCGGAGAAGTGGAACCAACGATTCAAAAATTAAGTAAGAAAACAAAAGAAATTGAAAATGTACCACCGGTAACTAAATATAAGTATCGGGCTCAGCGATCTCCAAAAATCGAATGAATAACAGTACTGATTACAAGCGCGGGGAGAGGTTTTATAGGTCTTTCAATTCATGTTTATTAACAGAGTGTAGGTTACATTAATTAGTTTCATGTGTTAAATGTGACTAATACTACTGAATAATTTAGTTTATTGTATAAACAAACGAAACTTATATACTTCAGCAATTCATGGTACATGCCATGCAAGGGACATCCATTGGTTCGGTAAACACGCAAACGCTATAAAATACACATGCTCAAATGAGCATATAGGAATATAATAAGATCAGACCTATCTTACAGTTGATAAAAAATAGATAACTGGAATTTTAGGATTGCTCGGGGTGCCATACTGTTACGTAATAAGTTAACATAATATTGATTGCATCTTGGATTTGTCTGATGTCTAATAATAAATCTAAATTATTTGACCATTAACATACAATCATTGAATCCAGCTGACATAGATCAAGGAATGAGCAAGCTATCGATTTTTAGTGTCGACATCAGTAATTCATGAACGCATGACATGTGGTATTTGGCTTGCGTATGTGGAGCGAGCCGGCGTCTTTGCTGGATGTGTTGAAGCGGTTTGCTACCGGATTGTTGGTGTATCAATGGGTACTGCCTGAATGTGTGGCTTTGTGCTGGTGCGTGAGTGGGTGTTGCTAGTTTTTGGTTGGTCGCCTGCAGGACACGGGTCCAGTATTGGTGTCTCTATTTGTGTCTGGATGACATTTTTTGGCGTTGACGAACTTTACCTTGTTCAGTATTTGTGGTTGCTTGCGTTCGTCCGCTGGCTTGATCTTCAACTCTTGATTTAAAATGATAACATGTATATCGAAATCTATGTTAAGACAGATGACATTGCGTTTGAGATAATAAACATTACGATGGGAATGTACCACGTGCTTCGTAATACGGTGTTTGTTTCTCATCTGTTTTCACTGAGTTATGTATGTCTTAAATCATCGTTAAAGGGTTGATCTATTATCGATCCTGGTCGATATCGTGCTTTATTGTTGTAGACCAAATAGTCAATGTTATCTGTTTAAAATAAGCGAAATATCGTGTTTAGTGCCGTTAACTATTTGCAACGCATCGGAGCTATTTTTTTGGGCACGCAACTCGTAGGTTACTATTGATTTAATATTTTACGAAAATCATATAAATTCAATGCATTTAGTTTCACGTAGCTGTGTATATTATTGCAGTGCCAAAAAACGACAGATTAAGAATCCATAGACGAATTGCATTGTCTTTTTATGTACTATCGATGGTTGTTGGTTTAATGGTGTTTAACGTCGTTTTCATCTTAGTTTAGGCAGTATATGACGGTCAGCGTTTTAGTGGTGGAGACAGACCGCCCAGAACTATTACTGCATACCTCATTCGTAAGAATCGACACGTTCTCACTTACAAGTTGAGCTCTCAGTGGGTTTCGAACCCGTAGCGGTGAGAGGCGATATGGTTTACAACGCAACGTCGTTAACCACGTGTTTCACGACATGTTTAGCACAATTTAGGCCATATATAAGGGTCGATATATTTTTTAGATGTTGTCCATGGTAGAGGAAGACAATAACTACTGGAAAGGGGATCAGTTGGAAGCAACGAACACAAACAAAAGATAAAAGTAGCAGACTCGATTTTATCGAGTCTGTTCATGAGAGGTAATGCAAAGTGCAACACCCGTCACATCTCCTAGCAGCGGCTTAAGCGATATTCTACTTAAAAGCCACAAAGATCGGGCTTGACGATCCAAAAGTATCAGTAAGTATCAACACTCGTGGCGACTTTTACGGCCGGCACACAGCACTAAACAAATTCTAGTGTGAATGTCAATAAATACTGAAAAGGGGATCCCTAGGAAGTTTTACCCAGGAAACTCCATTTTTTTCCTGGTTAGATCCAGTAATTTATACATCCCGCCATATGTAACAATAGACACTATCTCACTTACAAGTCGAGCTCTCATTAGGATTCGAACAATCAGCAGCGAGAGGCGAGAATGTTTCACAGGCAGCCTCTTTACAATCCCCGCCACGAATATGCTTATCCGCTATCGATACAAGCCACTTGTGTTTTTTTCCGCATGGATAAGTATGCTGCGTCAAAAGCAATATTCGCTTTTCATTATCATAATGTTAGCTGTTATTTATGGAATATTGCCAGGCCACATTTATTTTCGATGACTACTTATTAATATGCGTTTAATGAATACGCTGTGGAGAGCTTATTTCAGAATAACATTCATTATTATTTGCATATTCATCATTCCACCGTAAAGTGTTGTTTTGTGGTGCATGTACGACTGATAACAAACGTGAACATGCCGTATTAATGCAATGGAACCATGTGCACATTTTAAAATAAATACAGGCTCTTTATCGAGGTTTGCATTCGGAGTGCTTCTAGGGTTAAATATTAACCGTATGTAATTTAAAAGTGGTATAGACTGCATGATAAATGTATAGCAATTATTTTGTATAGTATTACAAATACATATGATATATGCAACATTTGACATTGCATTATTTGGTTTAATTTTAAATTAGTAGTGGGGATGGATATATGGCTATTCAGTTGTGTTGTATAAATAAATTAGTAATCATGAATAGTTCCTAGCTCTTACTATTGTATCATCGTTTGTATACCACCTTATAGTGCATACCACCTTATAGTGCATGTAATTGTATGTAAAAACACATTTGCCAAACGCATTATTTTTTTACGGAAATAAAAAGGAGATATAAATGTGGAACAGGCAATTAGTGTTCAAGGAACAGTTAGCGTTCAAGGAACATAGTCGACTAAAATATGCATAGAAACAAACAATAAATACAAAAAAAGATGAGCGTTATTCTTTCAGATTGTATTTTGTGATGGATCAGTAATACACGAATATTCTAGATTATAAGTCACCTGAAACAACATGTTGTGTGAACATACACTGCTGCTTATATTTGTAAAAACAAAGTGATTTGTTAACTAGGCCCCTTCTGTATAATACAATTTCTGTGAAGTATGTACACGTTTATTGCTAAACAATAAGATATCTACGCGTTAATTGCTAAACAATAAGATATATATATATATATAATGTATATATACATTTTTATGTAAGAAATAATAACAGTGAAGGTTAAACTTACTCGAGTAAAAGTTGAAATACTAGTCGTACAGGAAACGTAGCATTCACAGTGTTGATATAAGATTTCTAGCTAATTCTGCCTCATTTTACATATCATGGGTCTAATCACCACGGGGTTGTATTTTTGTTTAAATTTTGATAGGTGTGACATGAAATTAAAAAAAGTTCAATCTGGTAAATATTTGTTTAATGTGTTTAAAATTGCAGATATTGGATCAATGAAGAATTTAAGCATAAATACATGTTGCAAAATCGTTTTTATCTCTATGTCACGAACAAAAACATTACAATGGGACCCTATGGAAAATTAATTGTGGTGTGAGACGTTCTAGGGTGTAAGACGCCTCACTCTTTACCCAAGTGTCATCTCAATGAAACGGGAACGTATAAATAAAGGAATGCAGCCAAGCTATATCCTCTATCAAGGTAGACGGCATTAAAAGGCAATATAAGTAAAATAAAAAGATAATCAGGTATATTTGAAAATTTCATTTTACCGTTATCTACTGTAACGTAATAAAAATCATATGAACGAATGTTATAACAAAAGGAAACATCGGCTAACATGTTGCAACATTTCATTACGTGTCATTTCAAACGTGCTGGAAAGAAACTGTGCATTTATTGCTGATGCTTTTTAGGAAAAGAAGTTATTTGTTACAATAGTTGCATCTTAACATTACTGTTTGGTGTTTATTATGAAATAAATTCCTTGAGTCATTGGAGACAAATCTACTCTATATCGGGATCAGTGTCTAGAAGAACAAATAAGGTACGTACTAAAACATACATGCATGGCAAAAGAAAATCATAATAAAACAAGCATGCTCATCTTATATCTCTTTACAATCAATGGAGCAGTCGAGAAGCACAACTAAATCAATTGTGTGTCCATTCCTCAACGTCAGTTTTCATTATATTTTTTTTATCAACTTCTGGTCCACACAATGACATAATCGTGCCTGGTAATTGCAAATAATTCGCATTGGAGCAACTCCAAAGCTCTGTTATTAGTTTAGCATCGTTCCTAATGCTTGATTAATCATTTATAAATTCATTAAGGCAAAGCCTAAATAAGACGTATCTAGGTGAATTGTTTCTGAAAATGGATAATTTTGCATTGTTGAATAGGACATTGTCTTTAATTACGATTGGAATTTAATAAAATCGTGTCTAGAAAAGTGTTAAATATAAAACACGTTTTAACTTGTGATTAACAAATAGTGAAGAGAATTCGATATTAACACAATTAATTTTACAAGAAGTAATCATACCAAAAATTACCATGGGTTGTTCTGTATTTTACAATGTTCATAGAGTGTTGTTGTATTGCAATTGTAGCACAAGCGCATACAAATCTAGGAATTGCGCGTTAAGTGCCATTTTGAATTTGTACTTATTATTCAAATACTTATTTTTCAACTGACCTGCCCTTCGGACGATACTTTAAACCGAGGTCCCCACATACAATCAGATATTAACTAATAACACACAAACGTCAACACTCAATGAATGAATGAATGAATGGTGTTTTACGGCACGTCGACACATAAATAGGTCATATTGTGCGCAAAAATTTATTAAAAATGAAGTATTAATTAAAAATTAATGTAAATATATAAAGATAAAACTATTAAAAAATAAGGGATGATCAGGTGTAATATAAACTATTATGTAAATCAACAAATGCCCGTCAACGGGTATATAAACAAGTAAATATATATAAGAACACATTACAATGATTTATATAGTCTGATCTCTTTCAGGAAATCTAAAACAAGACTAAAATCTACAGTATCAAATAACTCTTTCATAGTATTAACATTGTAGTCCCGTTGACGCATAGGATCAAAGTCTACACATTCCAATAATATGTGTTTGACCGTTAACGGTGCAAAGCAGGGTATACATTCTGGTAATTGCTCACCTTGTAATTAATATGAATGAGTATAACGTGTATGCCCTATCCTGCACACGGCTAGGACAACTTCCTGTCGACGAATGGGTCTACTAGAAGAACGCCATTCTCCGAGTAACGGTTTAATTGGATGGAGTTTATTGTTAACTGACAAATCCCAAGCGGCTTGCCAAGAGTTACGAATATATGTGTTAATACAACTTTTAAAATCAGTATAAGGTAATTTGGTATTAGTTATATGTAAATCTAATGCTGCCTTAACAGCACTATCAGCTCTATCATTACCACGTATTCCTACATGGCTTGGAAGCCAGCAGAAAATAATAACATTATCAATTATAAGAGAATTGTACTTTTCTAAAAGTTGAAGCACAACTGGGCTATCATGTTTCATATTACCCAGTGCTTGAAGAGATGAAAGGGAATCAGAAAAGATTACAAAATGGTCATCATCAGATTCCTGAATATAATTGAAGGCAAGTTCAATTGCCTTAAGTTCAGCTGAAAAGATAGAGGCCTTGTCAGGCAGGCGGCTCTTTATACTGTGTTTGTGAACAACAGCTGCTGCAGCTACCTTATCTCCATCTTTAGAGCCATCTGTGTAGATATGTTGAAAGTTACTGTATTTCGATTTAATTTCATTAAATTTGCTTTGAAAGACAGTAGGGTCTGTGCTGGATTTGTTATTATTACAAAGATCAAAAATAATTGTTGGTGTTTCCAAAGTCCACGGTGGTATTTGTGGTACTTTGTACTTGGCAATCAAATTTAGGTCGATTTCAGTGTCTCTTAATTTTGGTTTAATACGAAGACCAAATGGTCGAATGGCCTTCGGTTTTCGATCAAAAAGAGGTTCACAACTAGGATTAAAAACATTATCGAAAGTTGGGTTTGAAGGGTTTGACTTTAATTTAATGGCGTATTGAAGAGCTATTTTGTCCCGTCTATGAGACAGTGATGGTTCATTAGCTTCAACATATAGACTTTCGGCTGGTGATGTACGAAAGGCACCTAAGGCGAGTCGTAATCCTTGATTATGTATAGGGTCGAGCATCTGCAAGTACGACTTGCGAGTCGATCCATTTACTATCGAGCCGTAGTCCAGCTTGGATCTGATAAGAGATCTGTAAAGTCGCAACAGGACTTTTCGATCTGCTCTCCAATTAGTGTTTGCAACAACTTTAAGTAAGTTAAGAGCTTTAAGGCATTTGGCCTTCAAGTATTTAAGGTGTGGTATAAACGTTAATTTACGGTCGAAAATAAGACCAAGGAATTTTATCTCATCCGCTACTGGTATTGGTGACCCATCCAGTGTTAGATGAGGGTCTTCATGATGTTTACGAAGTTGACAAAAGTGCATACAATTAGTTTTAGACTTAGAAAATTTAAAACCATTTTCATCAGACCAGGTCTGAAGTTTATTTAGACATTGTTGTAATTGTCTCTCGATAGTATTCATGTTTTTTGCACGATAACATATAACAAAGTCGTCAACGTATAGCGAACAATCCACACCTGGATTGATGCATTTTACTATACTGTTAATCTTTATATTAAAAAGTGTGACAGAGAGTATACTGCCCTGTGGAACACCCATCTCCTGTTCATGAATATCAGAGAGGATTGAACCCATTCGGACACGAAATTGTCTATCATCTAAGAATTTCTCTATAAAAATGGGTAATCGGCCTCTAAGACCAAGGTCATGAAGATCATTCATAATACCGTACTTCCATGCAGTATCATAAGCTTTCTCCAAGTCAAAAAATACAGCGACTAGATGTTCTTTTTTTATGAAAGCTTCCCTAATAAATGATTCAAATCGAATGAGATTGTCTGTTGTGCCTCGTTGGCGCCGGAATCCACTTTGATACTTTGTTATCAGCTTGTTGGACTCCAGGTACCAAACGAGTCTCTCATTAATCATTCGTTCCATGGTTTTACATATACAACTCGTTAAAGCAATAGGGCGATAATTTATTGGGTCCGTATGATCCTTTCCAGGTTTGGGGACTGGAATAACGATTGCTTCCCGCCAAGAATCGGGGAAGTTTCCCGTCACCCAAACCTTATTAAATATATCAAGAAGGGTAGAGAGACAGGATTCAGGTAAATGTTTTAGTAATTGATAATGGATATCATCAGGACCAGCTGATGTATCATGAGCATTTTTAAGGGACTCTCGAAGTTCTTTGAGAGTGAATAGTTTATTGTATTTTTCCAAGTTTTTCGACTTGAAGTTGAGCTTCTTCTGTTCTTTTTGTTTCTTATTTTTCAGAAAATTTGGTTGACAATTTTCAGAAGAAGAATTTTTTGAAAAGGTTTTTGCCAAAGTGTTTGTAATATCTTTGACAGATGTTATATCTCCATTATGTGTTTTAAGATGATTAACAGAACTAGAATTACCTTTACCACTTATTTTTCGGACCATGTCCCATGTCTTCTTAAGAGATGAGCGAGAATTCAGCCTAGAGACGTAAGATCTCCAGGATTTCCTCTTGCTATCCTTAATAGTACGACGGGCTTTCGCACGAAAAACTCTAAAGTTATCTAAATTTGTTTGAGTTGGCCGCAAGTTAAAATTATTTAATGCAGCTTTACTATCGCTGACTGCCTTTTTGCAGTCATCGTCGTACCATGGTTTATGTGGGCGTTTAGGATTTGCCGAGGTTTTTGGAATAGTTTGATCAGCTATATCGTGAAGAGTTTTGGTAAAAAGAGCAGTTGCGTCTTCGACATCCTCGAAAACGGAAGGCTTTAATTGTTCCTCGCAAAGAGATTGAAACGTAGTCCAATCAGCCTTGCGAAGTTTCCATCGTTGCGATTTTTCGAGAGGTGGAGGGCCGATATTTTCAAGAAATATGGGGAAGTGGTCACTTCCACAGAGGTCGTCTCCAACACTCCACGAAAAATCCATCAAAAGCGTTGGATCGCATATTGTTAAATCAATGGAAGAATGAAAGCCTGTAGCAGGATGTAAGTAAGTATGTGACTTATTATTAAAAAGACACAAATTGTTTTTGGCTAAGAAATCCTCAATTTTCTTGCCTTTATCGTTTATATCTTTACAACCCCAGATGTAGTTGTGTGCATTAACATCGCCCAAGAGTATAAAAGGTGATGGCAATTGTGCAACTAGGTGATTAAGATCTTTAGGGTCTAGTGAAGAACTAGGTGGTAAATATAAGGAACATATTGTTATGACTCTGTGCATAGTAACACTGACCGCAGTAGCTTGCAAATTTGTTTTCAACGCAACAGATCTGTGAGGAATGTTTCGATTAACGATTATCGAAACTCCACCAGTGGCCTTGTCCCCGGTATCACAAATATGATTGTATAGTGAGTATTGTTTAAAAGATACCTTATCACTTGTATTCAAGAATACTTCTTGAAGACAAAAGGCAATAGGGTTGTGTTCATTTAAAATTAAGCTGATTTCATCATAATTTGGTTTCAAACCTCGACAATTCCATTGAATGATCTTATTAGTTTTACCCATTATTTAGCGCTAAGGCGATTTTTAATTTTGTTTTTATTTTTGGCCTTAGATTTAGGAGAGGTCTTAGGAGACTTAAGCAGCGACATCTCCACTGATGGATCCTCCTCCCCGGAAGAAGTCAGCTGAAGTGGCACCTCAACTAACCTTTCATGAGAGGATGGAAGTGGCAGTGCAGCTGCCGGCTCTGAAATGTCCATTAGCTGTTCGAATTTGTTATGCAGCTCAATAGGGCCATTAGACACATTTGGCTGCTCCTTGTGCTCCCTAGTTGGAGAAGCACTAGGCTTTCCAACTTCCTTAGTTGAAGCAGCAATAGGCTTTCCAACTTCCTTAGCCGGAGCAGCACTAGGCCTTCCAACCGAGGATGTATTAGGCTTCACGATTGGGGAACTTCTAGACTTCACAGTCTTAGAAGAACCCTCTTTCAAATTCTGAGAAATTGACATGCTCTTGACAATGCCAGAGCCTGCCGGTTTTGTGTTTGATTTAAATGTAAAAGTTTGATTAGGTGAAAAGTTTAATTTTGGTTTGTTTAGTTGTGTTTGTTGACTTTTGTTTGGATTTGATACTGAGGAAGTATTCTTTGTATTTTGAATTTCTGGCTGTGGTTCGTATTGTGTACTTGCATCCCTGCATTCTGTGTGTGTTGCTGTTGTTTTGAGAATAGATGCGTAAGAGGTCGGACTTGAAATTTTATATTTTTCTTCAATCAATTTTCTTGCTTCTGGAAAGGGAATGTTTTGTGTATATTTAACTGTTATGATTTCTTTTTCTTTTTTAAATTTTTCACATGATTTTGAATTTGCATGATGTCCTAGACCGCAGTTGGTACATTTAAGGTCGTTAGGACAATCTGATTCGTTATGCTTGAATGCAGACTCGCCACATTTACCCCAACGTTCTTCTTTAGTACACCTGGAGTTGTGGTACCCAAATGCTTCGCAGTTGTAGCAACGTAACGGGTTTGGGATGTAGGCGTCAACATGCAATTGCAGATATGCCACCTTTATTGTTTTTGGTAAGACGGGTGTTGCAAATGTGAGTATGATAGTATTTGTATTAATAATTTTATCATTCCTCTTGATGGTTATTCGGCGAGCTGCAGTTACCAACTGTGGCGCAAGCTCGTGACTAATTTCGTCTTCAGGTACTCCGGAGAGATCCGGGCACCTGATGACGCCTTTGGAGATGTTCATAGAGGTGTGAGGATAACATTTTACTTTGGTGTTCA
Source organism: Cyrtodaria siliqua (assembly GCA_037043455.1). Lineage (NCBI taxonomy): Eukaryota > Metazoa > Mollusca > Bivalvia > Adapedonta > Hiatellidae > Cyrtodaria > Cyrtodaria siliqua. Next base: position 32,822 of record JAWPHD010003359.1, on the reverse strand, counting down.
AAATTTTTGTAATTGTTAATAAATTATCCGAATGAGATTTTTTAACTGTTTCAATCAGGAGAGTTTTGTTTTTTAATTTTTTAATTTGTTTTACATGTCCAGCAATTGAATGGACAGTTTTCTCGATAACGAAAGGTGACATATCTGTAATAGGGTTTTCCCCGTTTTCCGATTCGATGATAAGAAAACGAGGAAAGGACTGATTGATGACTGGTTCCTCAGTATCAGATTCATGTTCAGTTTTTTTCCGTTTGTTAGTAGTTTGTGCGTTTTGTGATGCCATGATGTGGCGTTAAGAATTCATCTTCCACGCTTCTCACCCACCTCGGAGTCCAACAAGGGGACATTTGCTGTGGATATCCAACAGCAAAATGCCAAGAATACGTAAAAGGTATACTCATATAAAGCTAACGCATCAAAATGTGTGAAACCTTGCTTTCCCTGGAATTCTTCGGAAGGGAATACCAACATACAGTGTTACATATACATGTAAGCTTGTTGACCTGTGATGAATGTACCCGCATGTTGACCTGTGAGACATGCACAAGCATATTGACCTGTCATGCATGTACATGTAACGAACCGCTCGCTACATATAACACAGTTGTATATGCAAGACGTGTTCGCTACGAGACGTGTGTCTCAAATATATTTCATATTTGAGCTGTTTGTGCATATTCGTTCATTAATACACTATAATTATGGACTTTATATACGACTATTATGTATCAGCTGTATAATACATAGAGAATAATAAATGGGTATTTTCATATCACACCTTATATCAGGCCTGAGACGCCATTTCATCCCGAGAGCTTTAGCTCGAGGGCTGATTTCGGTCGAGTGCCTGATATAGGGTGTGATTTGAAAATACACATTTTTTATTCTATTTATCATATACTTGAGCTTTGTCGAAATTCAACTTCAGCTCTCTCAGTACGCTGTTTTCCAGGGAGAAAAAAAAGTTTAGATCTAGTTCATTCTGATGTGCTCATGCCTGTCGCGTAAGTGGTACACAACATTTATTTTTGTTCGAATTCTTATTGAAAATGAATTCCATTGACTTTGAAATTTTCTAATCAAGGTGAATTGTCATAAGTGGTTATTTTTTACACGGATAATGATTCTATAGCCAATAATCTGTCGCGAAAACAGGATGGAAATAACTGATGAAACGCAGACGACAAACAATACCCGTGACAAATCGTATACAATCGTAGCTAATCGGTTATTTCCGTATCACTCCGGTAAAAGGATCGAGATGAACATTCGGTTATTTCCGTGATATGACATTTGTTCACCCTATTAATCCTGATGGATATGACTAGTTAGGTCTATGTCGTATCGTATATTATAAAAAACCGTATTGATAGGGAAGTATGTGATAAAAGCTGATACAAAAGTAATAAGTAGCCCACCTTGCCAATGACATACGCTAGTTTTGCCAATGTCACAAACGCATGCTAGTATAGCTTACAAGTGATGGCGTTGTGTTTAGTTTGTCTTCATGTATTGTATGCTTCTGACCTTGCACTCCGAGTCCTTCTGACCTTGCACAAAGTGTCCTTCTGACCTTTCACTCAGTGTTCTTCTCACCTTGCACTCAGTGTAGGAAAATTCGTGAATCGGTTTTTATTTTACTTTACTTTAACAACGTGTTGTTTTACTGCAGTTTTAATGAATTGTCAAATGAAGAAACAGCATGCAATAGGATATTAGATTTTATTATATTCATTCCAGTGAAATAGTGGACTTTATGATTAAAACGAAACCTTATATTTTCATTGTTTATTTTTCACTTGTGAAAATATAATAGATTTTCATACAAAATGACGTCATGCAACTGTTGACGTTGTTGACATTGTTGAAGCATTGTTTCGGCGCATTGTATTTGTTCTGCATAAATTTCCAGGTTGTGAGTATATAATAAATAGAATATTTGTTTTTGGTTTGTCGTGAATATAGGATTTATTTTCATGGAGAAGTGAGGAAACTCAATTATTTTCACTCGTGCTAAAGCACTCGTGAAAACTCAAATATTTTCACTCGTGCTAAAGCACTCGTGAAAATATGTTTTCTCACTTCTCGGTGATAATAAATCCTATATTCACTTAAAGCAAACAAATATATAAGAATTTTTCATGGGTATCCGGTGAAGATGGGGAATTCCAACAGGAGGTATAAGTGTTTTCATCGGAACCGAGGCTCTGCCGAGGTTCCGATTAAATCATTTATACCGAGGGTTGGAATTCCCTATCTGAACCGAATACCCATGGCAGATTATTTTTCTTGCATATCATTCACATTTTGTGTGTTGACGTCGCCAATAAGTAACGTTTTTTTCGCACAATGACGTCATTCATCTGTTCACGTTATTTACCCATAAAGATAAACTTTTAGCTTTACCCATAAAGATAAGATTTTCCATCCCACATGTAAAACGCGGATACCCGTATCTGGTATGCAAGAACAATACTTCTTGCATACAGGATAAGGTTATCCATGTTTTACATGGATGATGGAAAGCCTGATCTGATAAAAGTCGTGCGCTGATATCAACATTGACAATTGTATGACGTCATTGTGTAAATAAACATGCAAAACGTTAATATTTGGTGACGTTAATGCGCACAATGTAATTGATATGCAAGAAAAAGAATCAATCATGGGTATCCGGTTCAGATAGGGACATTTCAACCCTTGGTATAACTGTTTTAATCGGCACCTCGGCAGAGCCTTGTTTCAGATAAAAACAATTATACCTCGTGTTGTAAATCTCGATCTCCACCGGATACTCATGAACAGTTCTTATAATGAATACCCAGTTGGTATTTAAGGTAAAGGGATTGTACACGCATACTCTGTTACCAAGAAACAGCCGTTGACATCGTTAAGTACAGTGTCCGACATGTACCAATGAACATGCCTAAACTTTCTAGATAGAGTATTTGTCATTAAATATAACGTTCAAACATGCTTTGTAATACAACTTCAGTTGACTGTCGCGAATGTTCCGTGTATTTCCAATATCAATCGGAAGTTAGGATGCCAATTTCCGCAACCAATAATTACTACCGATTACGAACCTGGACGAGACTGTTTTGATTGCGCATTCAATAATTATTATTCTCGGGAATTGATTTGTATGTCAAAATATTCGACGGGTATGTGAACAAATGTGAAATAATATTTACACCGATGTAAATACGTGAATGCACACACGAGCTTGTTATCGATGAATATTATTTACATTCACTATATGGTGTTTGAACGAAGGAATCATCTACATTCACTATATGGTGTTTGAACGAAGGAATCATCTACATCACACATTCATGTCATAAAGGTGAAAAAAGTACATGCTGTAAAATTGGAATTTATAGGCCAATATTTGCAGATAATATTGACACACCATTACAAAACCATTGCAAAAACTAGAATACCATTATTGAAACATTTCCTCCTAAGAATGAATTGTCTTAAATTAATTGATTCTTAAAATAACTCCTTCCAGAATGCGTTGACTAGCTGTCATCGTTGGGCATTTAATCGACTTATTCCTATCCTACGTATACGGATACGTAAAACAATATGAAAATGGGTAAATGTACTGCATCATAAACAGTATACAAGTAGGTATAACAGTCGAACAATAATGTAGCTTTTACAGGACAAAGTAAGCCGAAAACACGCATTAACACAAACAACAATTACAACGTAAAAGTCTGAATATGCTTATTGTTAACCTTAACGGAGATTATAGAGACTTTGTGTCAAGTATTTGTGTATAATATTACCGTCAAACTTGCATTAAATCCCCCGATTTACCCAGCCGTAATAGAAACAACTAATTAGAAACGTACACATCGTTAAAAAGGCACGCTGACATTTTAACTCTTATGTTTACATAAACATTACCTGTAGTATAAATAAACCATTTGGATCTGCACACTTCCTGTGTTGTGCTTAGCGTCGGTGCAGCGTGTAGGGGATATAGCGTAATTAGTACACACAACTTTTTTCGGCGTAATGCGTACAGTTTAATTTTGTTCAGTTTATTTGTTAGCGTAATACTCTTTGTTGTAACGCTCCCGAGTGCTTCTTCAACTGTTTTACTTTATGTGTTAATAAGCATATTCTGCCTTTAATTAGAAGCAGGGCATGTGACATCACAAACGCAAGCGGTTGACAATAGGGCTACCGCTTTAGAACGGTCAGTTGCCAAAATACCGTTGGGGGTTTAAACCAGGTTCTAGGGTACACCAAACCTCACTCATACCCTATTGTCATCCGAGTAAAACACTATACCAGATTAATGAATAAAATTTCACAGACGTCGAAAAGCACTTAAATAATTCCGTTCCAAGAATATATTATACAAATGGACGGCAGTCTAGTACAAACGTTGAGATCAAAGACAGTCTATGTTTACGACCATGCAATCTGTGATGAAAGGGAATATCTTAATACATACATGTCAGTAACCAACTGCAATAAAGTCTACATAATGACAATTTAATATTACTTCCTTATTAATTATTCATCACTATTGGTTTGTATTCAACAATACATATTAGTCTGATGGAAATAGACATGCATGGCAGACATTGAACAATGTGCAGGTTGTACATGCAATTCAAACTGCTATCTGTGTAAATTTTGTATTGAGAAAACACAAATCTAGAATGTAAAGTAACTAAAACGAGCGTACTACCAAACAGTTTTGTTAATGAAAGGAACACGACATGCTATGTAATGTAATAATAATAATAATAATAATAATAATAATAATAATAAATAATAATGATAATAAAAATAATAATAATAATAGTAATAATAATAATAATTATAATAGTAATAAAAAGACAAAACAAACAAAAAAAAGAAGAAAAAGAACATCAACAGAGAAACATACAGAAAAATCTGACGTTTGAAAAGAATGTACAACTGTATTGAAAAAGAAGTGGTTGGAAAGTTGGGAACAACTATTTATAGTTGCTTCCAGAGGACCTCCATTATGATTATTAATTTCTATCCAATGCAAACTATGCATTAGAGTGTGGTATTTTCGTCACATTTGGTTTTCCTGGCATTGTTTGCTTTGTATCTGCTATGAAGTGTTGCTTAACAGTTAAGGTGAATGTGTTAAATAGTGTGCATTACTTTAAGTATTAATTACAGTTATATTAAACTCCATATAGATTATTATGACTCTTTCACGGTGGAACTAATATAATAAAGTGTTTTGATTTTTTTTTTCTTTTTGCCCTTTTTTCAGCAAGGCTAACGTAATAATAACTACTTATGTTGTGGTTTCCATGCGTTTGTTTTTATATACATGCCCATGTTTTTGTTATACTTATATTGTTTATTAATGTTGCCTAGTTTGCTTGAGAATATAGCCTGGTGGGCATTTCTTTATTTACACTGACCCCTTTTATTTGGATGAAAATAGGGTAAGAGTAATGTTTGGTGCATCGTCGAACCTTTTTTAAACTCCCAGCGGCCTTTTTTCTACCGACCGTTCCAAGAAGGTATCACTTTTGTCAACCAGTTTATGTTTGTGGTGACGTATATGTTGCTTTTTCCTTGTAATATACGTATGTTTCGAACTCTTGTGTTTGTTTGACTGTGTTATGTGAAAGCTACAGTTCCGGCTCGACTGGTATACCTACTTTTATCACATAACTTACGGTGTGGGAGTGGAATAACACCATTCTATATTTTCGATATACCACTAATTATATAAGTATACAAAAAAGCCTAGTATGCGCTGTAAAAAATATATAATGACCATAATCCAATTCCCACGGTTTATGTCGGTTTCGCGTGTTTTAGCGACAGGCAAACATGCAATAAAAGTCGATATGTGAGGTATGTGATAAATATAATCTAACATTCGTTCTCATTCATTATTGAATTTATTAAACTCGTTAGCAAAAATGATACACACTTTTGTCTTTTAATTTAACGTCTTATTAAACCTTTAAAGTACTTTTTCAGACCGTTCAATATAAGTGTAAACCGTTTGGTGAAAACACGAATCGTTTAATAATAGCTGAAACCGTTTAATGAAAGCTTTCGAACCATCTAATAAGTTATGAACTGATTTAACAACAATCCAAACCACACTGTAATATTTTTATAACGATGAAACACTTCATGGGTATCAACTGAAACCATCTAACGACCGATCGAAACCGTCTGGTGTATTTTAAAGTAGTTTAGAAAAAAACACAGATTATACAACATATCTTTTTAAATAGTTTAACTTTCATTCGATGGTCATTAGATCGTGAGTTGTTAAATCGTGAGACAGGAGACATCATCTTAAGTAAGGTATATGTTTTGATGGGTTTGGAAGCCCATAGTAACATATCAACTTTTAAGCAAAAATATAGTTTCTTATTTTTTCCGTCATTTGTGATCATTTTTTGTAATCAACAAAATAGGGGGTATGGGTAGCTCTGAGTAGATTTTATCCTTTTGCTATACAATGTTTGTTTGTTTTTCATTAGTGGAAGACATATATAAAGTAGATACTGAGCTAATTTTATATTCGATCTCTGTGTCACAATTGTGTGTGTTTTGAACGATATATATATGTAATCAAAAATTAATCATTATTTTTTTAATAAATGCAATGTTATGCAAAGAAATTGTGAACATCTTCAATGAATCTATTTTCCCTCTCTTTAATGAAATTTAAGAGTTAGAAATATTTTTCTTCTTCAAAGACGTCTAGTGGAAAATAATTCCTACTCTTTTTTGATAATGATCCAAAGAAGCTTTAAATATCAATTAAAAACAACTCAGCACTATGTCCTTTCCCAGGCAACCTCTTTAAACGGATGGAAAACTACCTAATTCGATAAAACAACAGTGTCTGTGTATTTTATGGAAGGATTATTACATTATGAAGATGTAATACCGTCAACTGTTTGTGATATCCTGCAAATGCATCTTGTTTCTTGATCGAGAATACCGATCTTGTTAAATGGCAATCAATCAATAATATCCTCATATTGATATAGTTACATAATACTACTCGTTAATGTCAAAAAACTTGTTCAATATTTCTTGAATAAATGTGTAATCTTACCACTTTTTGCAGTGTTGTCTCGCAAATTGACTTATATCTCGAACAATAATGTTAAACAATCTGGAACCAGCACCAATACCACCACCGTCTACAGTAACTTGTGAAATAATACAATTATTAAGATTTAATACCATCACCAGAGATACATATGGTAACATGTCTAGGTCTTTTGTCGACATAATACCTCTAAATTAGGGGAAGACATTACTTTCCGATATAACGCATAGAGGATGGAATAAGTGAATTACAAGTTGTACACGGAATTGAATATGCATTGAACGGATACAATACACTATTGCAAACCTCAATTCAGTGAATTTGCGACAAAGTGGATTTTTATGGTAACTTGCTAGCGTCATAATTGAAGCTTTAAACCATTGACAATAACGTATATTTGTAGTTGACGAATATATACGCAATGTAAGATACAATGCCCAATACATTATACATTATACTGCAACCAAACTTATTGTTGACATGGACTTATTATGAATGACAACGTTAAAGTTGACAAAAAGTTGACGTTATTATACACAGTTCATTTGAAAAATAATTTTAATAATATGTTGTCTGTTGTAAATTCGTGCTGTCCAGCTACTATAATAAAAGAGTATGAGAGTGGACCTTTGGAAACGGCCGAACACGATACATACGAAATATTGCTGTCACTGTTTGATTGAGACTGCTCATGAACGGTAGTGAAATAGGCTTGCTACCGCTCACGCCCTGTAGCCTCGCATTTCCCAGTTCACAGTTGTATCCCCCGCTAGGTATTCAGCTGTCTTCAATCAGTGATGCTTGCATGGTTGTCACTAATGTGCATGTAAGCCTCCTGTCCTTCAACCTTAACCTGATCATATGCGAAATATTCATGTAAAATTCGAAAGCAAAAGATTATTGTAAATCTTCAAAACGTATTTAACCTTTTTATTGCCCTCTTTTCGGACATTCTTCAATGCACAATACACCGTGATTTTGCTTCCCGCTGTTCTGACATGTGTGTGATTCCCCTTAATTTCCTTGGATGGTGGGCTCGATCCTTACCTGTATAGCATACACCAAATGTATTATCTGCCATGATCAGAGAATTTGGTTCACGACATTTTAAAACTATATAAATCTCTTATCTATCTTGATGAGGGCATTTTAGAACTATACATTGTCCAGTAATTGTGTCGCATAAGGTAGGTGTATGTGCTAAAGAGAACTAACTGTAGAACGGGAAAAAATATGTTTTTATTAATCAAGTAAATGCGCCCTGTGTTTTATCCAGTAACGACATAGTTCACTGAAGGAGAATGTGCTTATGTTAAACCTTTGAATTATCGTCGTAAATAACTCAACATTAAACAAAAAAGTCCTTGCATCAACAAACTTAATAAAACCGAATCAGTCTGCTATTTTAATCACCTGTTCAGTATTTATTGACATTCACACTAGCGTTTGTATAGTGCTGTGTGGAGACCGTAAAAAGTCGCCCAGACTACAAATCAGTAGTGTTATTATTTACTTCTTCGTTGGGATCATCAAGCCCATTCTATGTTACTTTAAAGTAGAATATCGCTTAAGCCGGTGCTAGGTGGCGTGAGAGGTGTTGCATCTTGTAATTACCTCTCATAAAGAGACACAATAAAACCGAGTATGCTACTTTTCTCTCTTGTTTGTGTTTGTTGCTTCCAAGGTATCACCTTTTCAGTATTTATTAGGGTTGGTAGGTAAACCAGTATTGAAGTTAAAGTCCCATAAACCGATTCATTCAGTCGATATATGTAGTTTATCTAGGCAATACTATCTAAATACTTAAAATGGGATCCGTATAAGCAGCAAACGCAAACAACAGAGAACATTAGCAGACCTGATGTTATTAAATCTGTTCATAGGTAGGAATATAATCCCCAATACCTCTCAAGCTCACTAGAACCGGCTTAAGCGGTATTCTACTTTAAAGCCACAAATATGGGGCTTGATGATCCCAAAGGACCAGTAAGTAGTTACATTACTGATTTGCAGTCAGGGAGAATTTCTACAGCCGCCACACAGCACTAAACAAAGATCTGTTATTGACTTCTCCTTGTCTAACTGTCTCTTTTCAATTAAACCATGTCTTGTCTTCAATGAGAGTGACACAAGCCAAGCGACAGCCATACACTTTGCCCAGAATGATATATTTTATATTTACCTAGTACGTTAAGTTCGTGTTTAATTGCACATATACTGTTCATGTAATAGGTTATTGAATCAACTATATCAGTAAACGTACCATTCAAGAGCTTGTCGACATGTACATAAAACATTCAACCATGACATACACCAGTCTTGGAAATAGGAATAACATCCAACAATGCAATATAGTAAGAATAAATGTCAGCTTTACAATAATATTCTTTGACAACAAGATAATGCGAAAAACTTTAAGCAACAATCAGTTAACGCATCTTATAGCAATCCTTTGTTAAGACCAAACGTAACTGCCGCGGCTAAAGTAGACATGTCACAAGTGTATGTAACTTTCTCATAGATAACTTCTTTGTTAAGACACGTAAGACCTAAGGGATGATGGCTGTCCTTATTGTTTTGAAGTTTATTCCTGCGGGAGTACTAGTGTGGTTTTAGCAATTAGACATGTTTTATACCAGTGGGCATTAACTCTGCCAACAACAACAGATTGCTTACAGCAATCGTCCACTCTATTTAGTTGTTGTATGATGTACCGGCAATTGTACCTCCTAGAGGTAGGAAAGGAGAAATCTTGAAATCGTCGAACACGATAAATACAAAAAATATTGCAGTTCCGGATCGATTGAGACTGTTCATGAACGGTAGTGAAAAATGCTTGCTACCGTTCACGCCATCTAGCCCCGGGCTGAGCAGAACTCAATATTTAAATGTCAATAGTACAGAAATGTGAGCCATCCGGAAGATGGTAAGCATAAGGCGGTGAACATGGAACCTTCAATGAGGTGTTTTCACACCATTCCATGGCCCGGGGCGTATGGTCCCTGTTTCTAACAAAACGCTTTGCCCTAAACGAGGAAACAATGGGCGAAATAAACAAAATGGAATTTAGCTGGAAGCAGAGATTATGAAGCCTGCGTGTCACAGGTAACAGTCACAGGTAACAGTCAAAAGACTAAATAAAAAAGCAGGCAACATATCCTAAGGGTGATTAAACATTACCCAGAACCTATAAAGGCTGGAGTAGTGGAACAACCTATTCGAAATTCAAATAAGAAACAAAACGTATTTGAGAATGTACCACCGATATATGTAAATACCGGGCTCACGATCTTCAAAAGGCGGAATGAATAACAGTTCTGATTACAAGCGCGGGGAGACGTTTTACCGCCGCCACAGAGGCAACGCTACTATCATATATCAAAAAAAGTATGAAAAGAGAAATCTGTAAATCGTCGAACACGATAAATTCAAAAAATATTGCAGTCTCGGTTTGATTGAGACTGTTCATGAACGGAAGTGAAAAGTGATTGCTACCGTTCACACTCTCTAGCCCCGCGTGGAGCAGAACTCAATATTTAAAATGTCAATAATACAGAAATTTGAGCCATCCCGAAGATGGTATGCATATGGCGGTGAACATGGCACCTTCAATGAGGTGTTTTCACTCTATTCTATGGCCAGCGACGTATAGTCCCCGTTTCTAACAAAACAATTTGCACTAAACGAGAAAGCAATTGCGAAATAAACGAAATGGAATTTAGCTGGGAGCAGAGGTTACGTAGCGTTCTATCACAAGTAAGTTTAACTAGCATTTTGAAATATGAGATGTTGATAGAAAAGTCTCAAGTATAACGATCCACACTCATACTTACTTGTTAAACGTGTGTGTTCTATATGTTGGTCTGTTTCAGAAGCAAGTTATTGAACAATGACACCATGCAATTGCCTGTTTGCGGTACCCATATACGATATGAAGTTCATTGTCTGTCTCTAACGATAAATATTGCATTTGATTTGTCAACTAATTAATCCAGTTATTTGTTGTAATGCTTGTTTGGTCGTGGAATATGTTCTATGAGAGCAACATTTCCTGTTCGACATGTATAACTTCTTTTAAGGCTTTAAATGTTCTCTAGAGTCTGGGTTCGTGTATTGCGTGCAATTTGATATAGCAACAGTAGACGTTTATTTACATCTACAGCCCTAACATCTGCATGCAGTACGTGTTTGATCATAGGCGTTACAGACGACCTTATTCATAAGTTTATGAGGTGGGCACCACTATTCATATTGTCGTCATACTCTTTTAAATAAATAGATTCAAATTAAAAACGAAATTGATCTTACTCAATTTGACTAAGAACTATTCGTTTAGGATTTAGTTATGCATGGAATACGGCACTGTACACGCTTTTCTGGTATATCCTAGATTTTAACCTAGTCAACGCTTTTATTTTTACTTGTTTATCTCGGGGCAGACTTTCATTCTAGATTTTAGGTGCGTTTTCTGATGCAGGATAGATACAGCCAAACATGGGATATCTTGCACTAACAGGTTCAGACTCAATACAACCGACTCTGCTACTTTTATCTCTTGTTTGTGTTTGTTGCTTCCAAGGGATCCAATTTTAAGTATTTATTGACATTCATACTAGTGCTGTGTGGCGACCGTGAAAAGTCGCCCGACTACAAATCAGTAGTGTTATTACTTACTGGTCCTTTGGGACCATCAAGCCCAATCTGTGTGGCTTTAAAGTAGAATATCGCTTTAGCCGGTGCTAGGAGGCGTGAGAGGTGTTGCACTTTTCATTACTCCTCATGAACAGACTCAATAAAACCGAGTCTGCTACTCTTATCTCGTGTTTGTGTTTGTTGCTTCCAAGGGATCCACATTTCAGTATTTAATATATGTGTTCTTATATTTTGTATATTTAGCTTTAGGATTTTGCGTCTTAATGGATCATGAATGTATATGATGGTGACTATTGCTTACTGTCACAAAGTAAGTGAAAACAATTTAGGATATAGAAAAGGAGAAGTTATGTTAAAGTATAATAGGTAAATAATATCCAGATGCACATTGTCAATAAAGTACACGAGTTATAATTTGCTTTGCTTTAATAATTTGATTTGACCTTTAAAAGGTAATTCGTCGGCATGTTAATTCCGGTGATCTGTAAACTCATATAACTATCAGCAAAGTCCATCAAATATTGTTTTTAAACAAACGTATAACGCTCGAATATAATATAACTGAGACGAATGTAAATATTACAGTAGCAACAACGACAAACACAGTGGTGACTCAAATTTCGAACAAGATCTTCGAAACAAGTACTGAGAGTTATTTAAGTGGACATAACAATAATGGACATCAAGGAACAATTGTCCAATTAGCGTAATCGTGTTTTATTTTTGTTCGGCGACGACAGTATTTTCCGGCTGTTGTATTAGCTTCGCTAAAGTAGACAGACAGGAAAGAACGGATCAAACTTAATAACAAACAATGCCAATATACAGACATTTATTATTTAATAACCAATTTGTATAATTTACAAGATGTAATTTGAGAACTATGCTATAAATACACCGTATTTGATTTTTTTCGTCATAGCATGGATATATCTGTAAGCTGAATTCACCTCCAGAGCGTGATTTATTGTGTTTTATGTAAATGGACATAACACTGTTAACAGTAAGGGATAGTTAACAAACTACATGTAATAGCAATCATCCAATTAGCGAAAAAAAGATTTAGTTTAAATCTGTTACTGACGAGATTGTCCAGCTGTGTTATTGGCTTCAATAAATGAGACATTCAGGAAAGACTAGGCCACATCGTTGCACTAAAATAGTTATTATGCTGACATTTATTATTTGAAAAGCAATTTCATAATGTACAAGATGTTATAAAGCAATGTTTTAAGCTGTGTATCTTTTTTATTAACAGCTACATGTAAGTCCGTATTGAAATAGTTTCGTCATAGCCTAATTTCATTCAAAATTTGAAGTAACCCACAAGAGGGGGGAAGGGGTGGGGTATGCATTTTGAAGTAGTCATAACACTGTAAACAATAATGTACAGCTAACTGCACTCTTCCAAATATATTGTAAATCGTGTTTCATTTTAAATGTGCGACATTGTCCGGCCGTGTTTTGGGCTTCCGTAATAGACACAAACAGTACAGGACGGGTGACACTGTTACACTAAAACTGCCAATATGCAGACATTAATTATTTTAATGAGCAGGAGCCCCTGAGTAGAAATAGTGTATCCAACTAATTCAAAGACGATGACGCCGGATTTACCAACAAACCTACACGAGCGATCGCCCTAGTTTGTATAAACAAGTTGTTTCCATTGGCTTTAAGTTATGAATTTAGAAAAAGAATCAAACAAAATGCATTACACATTACACGTATGTATAATGTATCGTACGCAAAACGATTCAAACACGGTGTATATATATAGCTGTCGAGTGAAAACAATCATTTTAATTATAGCGACACCAACACAACAAAAACCAAAGTTTACAGGTTTCTCATATCTCCAATGTATTCAATCATGCGTCGGAATATGTTTTATTTATTTCCACAACTCCTTCCTTTTGGCATATAACTCTGCATTCGAAAGTCGGTTAAAATGTACCGTTCAATATCCGTTTACCAGGACATGTACATCATTGTTTACTGCCCTAAAAATGACGCATCGACCCTTTTAATTGTTGTTTGTTATGTATATAAGCGTATCTTGATCGACTTTGTTCCGTAACTGATACATTTTTATCTTCTTCATTTATACATTCTTATATAAATAGTTGTAGCAAAGAAAAAGGCATTCTGAAAAACAAGTAAAACACGTATTCCATTTCTTTGTTTAATTATCTTAATACAGCTGCATGCTCAGGAATGCTTAAAACTAATCAACTCTTTGTAAAGCACCTGCCCATCAGACTAAAATTGTATTCATTATCTGCTGACTTTGTTTGATTAGTATGTAAAAGGAAATGGACATTGATACGATAGTAACTGACACATATACGTAACTTTCTGTATAATACAATACAGAACGTCTTACATTTAATCAAACGTTTTCACCATTTTGGTTCGGTTTAATTTTTATTGTAGTTAAAAAAATAATACCAAAGACGGTTTTACATCCCAGATATATTGTTTAAGAGGTTGGAACGAGGTACGTACAACTCTAATATTTTAAAAGAACATGTTTGTTTCAGCAATCCTGAAACTTAGTCTTTATGATAGGAGCATAGTTCTCACAGATTTATTTTTTCCCGTCTCCAAGAGCATTTTTTTATTACCTGGATTCAATTCCAGGAAGGAAAAGAAATGAATGTTCATGTTGAGGCTTTTTATCTATCACGTATCGACTATTTATTATCAAAAGTAATTGAGTATGTCTCTTATGTGTGTGTTTGTTGCTTCCAAGCGATCCGTTTTACATTACTTTAGTACCAATTAAACACTTTGTGACTCTTAAATGCCCCGTATTTATGTTAATTTAGTACCAATTAAACACTTTGTGACTCTTAAATGCCCCGTATTTATGTTAATTTAGTACCAATTATACAATGCATGATTGTATTGTGAGTCTATTATAACTGCTTTATATTGTAAATATAAGTACTAAACATTTTCAAATTTGCATCTTTGGCTAATGTTATGACCAAGTTCATGCAACTTCAACATATATACTTAACCTTTGAAGGTTTGAAGAGTTTATCAAATTGATGATTTTAATGGAAAGTGTGCACCAAATAAGCATGGCGTGAGTAAAGGATGCATTTACTTTCCTTTTTGATTGGACGATGACCGGATAGTCAGGAGACGCAACATAAATCATGAAAATATGGTAAAGCTTGATGTTTGTCTTTAGCCGATCTTGTCATATCGATAACGGTTCATTCTCGTATTGCTCCGGTTTCTTAAATGTCATTGAGTATATTTTTGGTGGCTCTATAACGTGTTTCTTTTTGTATTCATACATAGATATATACATATATCTCTGTGTTTGTTTCGGTTGTTAATGCTGCTTAGCAGAGAACATCCAGACAGACATTCTTTTATTGACACTGATCCGTTGTATTGGATGGGGAAGATGTAAAAGGTATCTTGCAACCTGAAACATAGACATCAATTTTTGTCATACTGCAAAGAAAATTCTCAGGATTTCATTGGTCAATGCGCCGTAGACATGAGCCCATGTCTACGTCTCGAGACGTGAACATAGGACGAACCCCATTACTCAAATACACAAAAACAAAATGGCGACGTTTCGATTCGTTTTGGAAACCGCCGATTGTTTCCTTCCTATCGCTTTTCTGCGCTCTCCACTATGTGTAAAAGTCTGAAATAATCGTAAGTGTATTTTTTTTGGCAATTTTACAGATAATAAAACATTAACATAGTGACAAAATACGTTTATTTTATTAAAAATCCGCTAAATTTAACGACGTTAGAGCGATGACGTCACGAAAGTAAACAACGTCCAGTTTGAGGCACGTTACGGAAAAATTGGCGCAATAAAAATGGAATCGTGTGTTTGACTTTTTTTTCTTAAATAAATGGTTACAACTTTGAAGTATGACAAATTCGTTATTAGGATTATTGACAGGGAACATGGGCTCACACTCCCTGCCTGGAAATATATATTCCCCCTCACCTAACGGCTCGGGTGAATATAATTTCCAGGCAGGGAATGTGAGCCCATGTCCCCTGTCAAGAATCCTAATAACTAATAATATATACGGAGACATTTTACCACTACCAGATTAATTCGTTAAGCCTTATATCAACCCTTATAGATGTGTGATTCATCATACTTTTCTAAACATGCGTGTTTCTAAATGACTGCGTTCTGGAAATGTTACAGTTCCTGCTTACAGTTTACGACTAATGTTATCGCAAGAAAGAAGGTGTTTACACTATGTATACTCAGTGCATTTAACATGTTTAAAAACGCAACATTTTTGATTTTCGATCTATTTGTAGTCCGATGAGAATAATAAGAGGGTATGTTCCTACCACATCCTATATCAGGCCTGAGACGCCATATCAGTCCGAGAGCTTTAGGACATGTTTTGTTATATTTATCATATACTTCTGCTTTGTTAAAATGTCAACTTCAGCTCACTCACAACGCTGTTTTCCACGGAGAAACAAATACTGTTATTAATACACTTATATCTAGTCCATTATTATGTGTTCATGTCTGTCGCGTAAGTGGTACACAACATTTTTGTTTCCGAAACTTGATTGAAAATGAATGCAGTTGGTTTTGAAATATGCTAATCAAGAAAATGAATGGTCATAAGTGGTTGTTTCATAGACGAATAATGATTCTATAGCCGATAATCTTTCGCAAAAGAAGGAGGAAGGTCACAAATGAAACGTGGATGACAAACCATTCGCGTGACAAATCGTATACAATCGTATACATGGTATACACTAGTAACTAATTAGTAATTTCCGTATCATTCCGGTAAAAGAATCGAGATGAACATGCGGTTATTTCCTTGATATGACATTTGTTTGCCCTTTATTTTACACGTATGATAAAGCTTTGTTTCCCGACAACGAAATCCTCATTGATATGACTAGCTATGTCTATGTAGTATCGTATATTCAAGAACAATATATTTATAGGCAAGTGTATGATAAATGTTAGTACACAAGACGCTTTGTCCAAAAGATTAGCATTTGGCGATAAGCAATTGCACATGAGTGTTGAGCGAATGTTATTTGTTTGCAAATTACAAAAACGACTTTTGTATTAGTTTACATGCGTCATTTTGTTTAATAAACATTTCAAATGCGTAAACATGCTTTACACAGCTATCCATTCATTGCAATTGCAATCATGTATATACCGTAGCGGATTTATGCAGCAATAATCATGAATGATATAACCAAGTCAAATTGTCTGTAAGTTAGACACATGCAGTATTTATTTTTTAATTGAGGTGAATAGAAGGTTACCTGAAACATGTACTAGAAACGATAAGAATTGTCTCAATAAGAATGATAATACAAGTTTTTCTATCTGAAGCTTTTCGTTTGTTTGTCTTTTCGTTTTTTCTATAAGCTTTTCGTTTGTCTGTTTGCGTGTTTGTTTTTGAGTTTTGTGGTTGACTGTCGTCCTTGAATGCTGCTGTCCCTGTCCGATATTTTTATCCTTCTTTGATTATGCAACCGAATTTCCAGCTGAATACGTTAAATCAACTAATTGAACTTACAACATACACTTTCTCAAATCAATTTTTCTGTCATCTTTGTTCAAGTAGTACCTGGATGTTATACCAATGTAACCAGCGATAGAGAAAGATAAAAATATCGGACAGGGAAAGCAGCATTCAAGGACGACAGTCAACCACAAAACACAAAAACAAACACGCAAACAGACAAACAAGAAGGCAAAAGTAATAATAAAAGCAAACGACATCACAAACACAAAAGGGTTGACAATAGGGCTACCGCCTTGGAACGGTCAGTGGCAAAGTAGGACACTGGGGGTTTAAACCGGTTCTAGGGTGCACCAAACCTCACATTTACCCTACTGTCAAAAGTAATCCAAAATGCAAACGACATCATAAACACAAAAGGGTTGACAATAGGGCTACCGCCTTGGAACGGTCAGTGGCAACAAAGGCCACTGGGGGGTTAAACCGGCTCTAGTGTCATCCCATTAAAACAGGACAGTGTAAATAAAGAAATCCCCGCCATGATCTTATCTATAACCAACAAGGCAGCATCAATAGGCAATATAAGAAAAACACAAATATGCTCTTGTAAATATAATACAAAAAAAAACAATAGCCTAGAAAGCCACAATGAAGGTACTCAATGACTTGGAAGAAGCCAGAGCAACATGAGAATAAACCATTAAGAGCACGACAAGAAAGATCATAGACAGACATGCTTACATAGAGTTCGTCTCCATCGACGTAATACAAATTATATAATTTGTTTTGCAATCTTGACATCTGAACTTGTTTTAATCTGTTTAATGTATATTATTTGCCTATAGTGTCAGATTCCTTAATACATATAGGATCTTAAACGAGTTCCCATTTCATATAAGATTTATAAAACGAGTTATGAATTATCTTAATTTTAACGAGCCTTTTGGCGAGTTAAAATTAAAAATAATTCATAACGAGTTTCATAAATATTATATGGAACGGGAACGAGTTTAAGATCCTTTTTATCACATAATATTGCAGTCAAATTAGTAAAAAATAATTCAGATGGACATAGAACCGCCACGACGTCAGACACACTTTAGCGCCAAAACGTCATAAAATATGTGACGTCGTAACGTCGTGTCTCACACATAACGTTGCGTATAAAAGAGTTCGTGTTTTACCTCTTTACAAAATAGCAGTTTACCCCAACTTTTTAACAAACCAACAACAATGTTTTGTATAACGTGCATTATTTTTATAAGCTGTCACAAATAATAAGTTTACGACTCAGATCTGAGGTGAATTTGTAATAAATACAATAGTTTCAGTTAATAAACTTGCGTAGTGTTACAGGTTTAACTCAACCAATCAAAATCGTTCCAGGTTGTATTACACGTGTGTCATACAATAGAATATTAAATGGGTTTTCGACACTGCTAACAATGGACGTTATGTGATAAATACATATATTTGATGTTTGTTGTTATGCCCTGTGTGGGTCGGTTAGATGGTAATAGTTTGTTTACACTGTCTATTTTAATAAGTGTAATATAAATAACTTGTTAAGTGGTACAAACACTGAAACTGTAACAAAAACAGGGAAACAAATTAATGATACAAGGAATAACTTGCATTCCGTTGATTTATTGGAACAGTTTATACGCTGTCAGATGGTTGGCATGTTTAGCACTTTGATTTTATAACCAACCGCTTATCTCTCATCAAATAATATTTGCACCAAACAGACACCTAGGGACAAGCCAATAACACAGTTTGATGTATGATAATCAATGTCGAACATGTTCGATGTAAATAACATACACTATTATGC
The DNA here is from genome assembly GCA_037043455.1 of Cyrtodaria siliqua. NCBI lineage: Eukaryota > Metazoa > Mollusca > Bivalvia > Adapedonta > Hiatellidae > Cyrtodaria > Cyrtodaria siliqua. Next base: position 13,729 of record JAWPHD010003359.1, on the reverse strand, counting down.
AGACCCCTTAGTCTGAAATTAGCCAAGCAGATGTTTTCATCTCTTGATCAAATCTTCGTTTGCCGATATGCACGCTTTTGGCCTCGTTTAATTATATGTTGGATGTGATTTAATAAAAAATATTCTCAGAATTATATATATTATTACATGATTCTGGCTGGATGAAAGCATATACAAATATTTGTGGAAATGTTCATACTTATAATAATATTTTTATTGCAAAGAATATAAAAGTCGAACAGAAAAGGTAAAGAGTATGAGAGTGGACCTTTGGAAACGGCCGAACATGATAAATATAGAACTGTGACAAAAGGGCCTCTGGAGATTTAAACCAGTGTATAGTGGGCACCAAACCTCACCATTACTCTATTGTCATCATATAAAATGGGAAAGTGTAAATAAAGTAGTTCATGCCAGGTTGTATTTTTTAGCAAAAAGGCAGTCTTTACAGGCAATATGAGTATTACACAAAAAAAAATCATGTGTATATCAGTATAAAATATCAAAAGCCTAGAGAGCCACAAAGCAAGTACGCAATGACTGCAGAAGACAGCTCAACAAGAGAATACGTCATTTTTGTTACGAAAATACAAGATTGAAGACAAGCGTCTAAAAGTACCGTCCTTTCGGGATCTACCTAGAATGCATCATAGGGTCCGTTATTTGTTCGGTCATCGTACAATCAAAGAGGAAATCACAGTGGCGAACTGTTAATGTGTCAACCACCAAACATGCAGTGCTTTACAAAACGATAATGTCATCACCTCGTTTGATTAACAACTTTAATAAAGCTTGTATGGACGTGATCAAGACCAATGATCTTACGAAGTTTGTATATCGAGTCAACGTAGAAGGAATGTTGGGATCGTCCTTGTGGCAGATAAGTTCTTAAAGTACTTGCATATATTAAAAGCAGATCAGGGTTACGATAGTACAATTATGCAAAGGTTTTCACATGAGTATGGTAATGGTAGCCCTGATTGGGTAGCTTTTTATGTATACACAGTTGAAAAACGTTTATCTCCGATAAACGAAATAACCGACAACAGAGTCAGCTTCTGTTCTCTCATGTTTGTGTTAGTTGCCGTGGCAGTCGTCAGTGGATACAAGTGGTTACAATATGTCATCCTAGTCAATTGGGTTTCATTTACGTGTAATTTGTCCATACAAAGAAAAGAACATTGTATTAGTATTTTCTTTTTTTTTACATTGACCTATAAGCCTGTAATCATGGTAATAAATGATTAAATGAATGGGGCAAAACTTCCATTTTAACAGTTTAAAATCAGCAAAACTGACATTATGCAGAGCTGTTCGGATATAAAACAGATTTTCCATGAGTGGTAAATATATGTTTAGCAATTATTAAAGGAACCACCATTACTAAATATCATGTCATTGCCTATTTCCTTCTGTTGTGAAGGCCGAGACGTCCGTGGCCGAGTAGTTAGAGTATCTGACTTGAAATCGCTTGCCATTCACCGCTGTAGTTTCGATCACTCAAGGGCCTAGGAATCTGTATGTGAGGAAGCTATCCAGCTGGCTTGCGAAATGTCGGGGGTTCTTACCAGGTGCCCGCCCGTGCACGAAAATTGCACCTTGGGTCTTCCTCCACCAATGGAAGATGGAAAGTCGCCATATGACCTGAGCTGTTAGTACGACTATAACATCCAGTTCAATTCAAGTCTGTTTCGGCAGACAGTTCATGTAATGTAATATGTATAATATATAACGAGTGTCCTCGAGTATCCTGTTCTCGAGGCACCTATAATCTCGAGGTAAATTTTATATTGCGTATATTTCCGAGACTATGAAGCGCATTGACAGACGATCAGCCGGTGTTTACAATCAAAAGGTTGATTGGCTATTTGTCGAGCTAAAAACGAAATAAAATTCAGAATAAAGCTAAGTTATTATTTATGCAAGTCATGCATAACTATTTTTTAAATTGTTCACTAAGTCAATTTGTCAACTTCTGTTTAACATTGTTACCAACCGAGTTATGATAGTCCTACTTGCAGACGGTCTGTTTCAACTGAAAGTGTATCATGTTACTTAAAATAGAACAGTCAGTACTCGTTGAACGGCTCTTTGCGAAAAGTTCTATGGAAGTCTATTTGGCAAATATGAGTTACCTAAAATTAATAAAAATATTAAATGAAAACGAATATATATTGTTCTGAAGCATCACTGAATGTAAAAAATAAAACACGAAATCTAGGTTAGGACTTCATTTGTTCATATACCATCATATAATTAATGGTTATAGGCGAAAGAACTTTTACTAGCTAATTAGTCTTGCCTGGATTGCTGCATTTAATATTATATATGTATTCATATTTGTGTGAGTGAGATATTTTGACCTATCAAACATTTGATTCACCATGTACAGAAAACACAAAAATAATGACGAGACAGTACAATTTTATTTGTGTCCCGTATACCTTACTGAAAAAAATAGAGTTGTGACGTCATTAACCTCTTTTTCAAAACTACCTCGAGTTCTGGAGTCATTTTTTTGACTAAACTAATTTTGACTGCCACATTACATTTTGAACTTTTGAAATTGAAAAGATGCGTTTGATGCAACTGAACTGGATTATCGCTGGAGATAGGTAAGACGCTTGTGTGTGTTCATTTTGTATTGCCGATCGTTTAGACTATCGAGAACTGGTAACGCCAGGATATCTTAAAGTATCGAAAAATGATTTATTTACTATTACAAACGGGAATCAATATACTGCACTAGTGCATCATTACGTTAGTAGAAACAATTTAATTCTTAATTTATTACTGTTGCATTTACTTTTAAACGTTCGCACCTACACCCAGTTCTGCGTTTTATCAAGGATATTAGGTGCTTGCGAAACATTCAATTCAGAGGTCACAATAACAAAATTACGGTAAGTGTGTGTTGATATTAAATGATAATTTACCTAACCATTTTGTGTTGTTCTCTGTCGTGACTGGCGAACATTTGCGATAGATGTAGGCACTTTATCATATCGAATGTCGAAAACAAATATTTGTTGTGGTAATTTATCCATGTGGTAATTTATCCATGACAGGTAATAAACCATTATTAAACAATCTAATGGCCCATTTCAAGAGCTTGAAGTCAAAGTTGAAGAGATTAACATTCGTAAAATGTGTATTTAAAACTATTCTCAGTCGACTTTAGCAAACTCGCATTTCAACTTTTGAAATACAAAATAAAATTAATTAAGTACACATCTGCAACAAAAATAGATATAAAATCGAACAGGAAATGTAGCATTCAAGGACGACAGTCAATCACAAACACACAAAGAAATAAAGAACAACTATATATAAAGATGAATAAAAGGTAAGATAATACACCACAAACACACACGGGTTGACAATAGGGCTACGTCTTGGAACGGTCAGTGATAAAAAAAGGCCGCTGTGGGTTTAAACCAGGTTCTAGGGTGCACCAAACCTCAGACTTACCCTACTGTCTTCCCAATAAAACGGGACAGTGTAAATAAAGAAATTCCCGCCATGAACTATTCTCTAACCAACAAGGCAGCATTAATAGGCAATATAAGTAAAATACAAAGATGCTCGTGTATATATAAATACAAAACACAATAGCCTAGAATGCTACAATGAAGGTAGACTAAATATCACAACTTGTCTTATATTGTGACGTGATGTAAGAAAAATAAGTATTCGATTGTTTGAAACATGATTCATGTTTAGTTGTTGACCAACTTATATTTTGTCTCTAGGTGTGTCCTCTTTGATTTGTAAAACGACCAGACAGATCTGATGACGACTTCGAAAATCCTGTAAATGTTCGTCTATAATCCTGCTGGCTCGTATTCATAGTAGTTTATTCTCTGATTACTCTGCCCTCCGATAAGTTATGTTTGGCTATCTAGGAACATGTCTTTTATATTTAAATATACATGCGTATTGCTATGTTTATATCCCCCGTGAGTGCTGTCAAAAAGTTGATTTTCGTGCATATTTAGACAACACAATTAAAAGATAGAGGTGCCATTATGGATATACAATAGTCTTGTATCAGCTCATTAGTTCATTAGACACCTTACACAATACTATGTCGTACTATGCCGTAGACACATGACGTGATAACTCACCCAAACTAATTTAAACTGCCACCGCGCCGACCTGTCTTATAAAACACCCTTTATATACTGAACCCCAAACAAGGGAGCTACTAGTACCATAATAATATTTATTTTAATGCATATACATTGGTTTTATTATAACATAAATGTATATATTGTTTTCGACGCATCGTGCTCATAGTGTTTATATGTAATGTTAAGTATCGTTATTAACACCGATAATTGCAATCATGGTTTAGAAATAAAAACATATGCGATTGAGTTGATCCCATTTTTATTATATAAAAGATCAATACTTTTATATATTAAAGTGAAATCATCATGTATGTTTAGCATGTTTAGTGGGGCAATTAACTAACTCGTTTGGCGTAAACCAGATTCCAGATTATAAGATCAGCCAATATCATTAAACAAAATTGATAAATGCATTACCGTACTCAAAAGCATTTTATCAAACCCTGAGATATAAGACAACCGACTTTTCCTATAAAGAAATTAACATGAAACATATACAAGACAGTCAATTTTATCTCATTTACGGGATCTGTTTTTGATTGTACACTGCCAGCGGAAGTCGTAAAAGCAATAATCGTTTTTGAATGATCTGGATTTATTGAACCATTCAATCACGCACTAGTAAAATTGTGTTATTTTCCATACTTGCTTCTTTTGGCGCCAGGGATTATCTAAAATGGCTTAGAACGGAACGTTTATCTATGTTAACCACGATATATGAGTCATAGTGTATTTCACGAAAGTAACACTAACGCAGATTTTCATAATGATATAACGCTCTGCAATTGTGAAAATGTTAGCATACTGATGTATTCATTCCGGTTGGTATAACATGTAAATGCACATGCATGTTCTTCAAAATGATTCTCATACAGTATGTGCACAAATCGGAAGTGTAGCTTATCCTGAAACACAGCCAACCAATACACGCGTTACATACATACTCATAACGCAGCCAACCAAAACACGCGTTACATACGCACAAAGAACGCAGCCAACCAAAACACGCGTTATATATGCATATTTTCAAACGCAAAGTGTGATACATCTTACACAAATTTGGATTGACACCACGTATACCACCATTCAGTGGCGAAACAGGCAACTGAGGTTAAAACCTGTTCGAGGATGCAAACAAACTCTGTCTTATCATACAAAAAAAATGTCATTTTTAAATAAAAGAATCCTGACCAGGCCAACGTTTGTTTAAGTCAATTAAAATCTCGTACACATTTGTCAAATAAAGCTTATTGAACAGAAAAATATTAATTGAAGCGGTTCTTGTAAGTCAAATCTGCAACAATTAGCCATGTTATGCTAGTGTATTCCAACATTGATTACAGTTTGTTTATAAAGACATTATGGATATGACGGAACTATATCCGTCAACAGGTATGACACGCGCAACTTGGCGTTAAATACTACACCAGAGCGCAAACAAATGGCGGTATAATTGTATGTTTACTACGCCAATACCATTTCACGCATAATTAGGCTAAACATATCAAGTATTAGGTCATCTTACTGCTCGACTACATACCTGCGACCTACGACCTGAATTACATTATACTGGTATTCCATACTAAGCATTCAAATTCGGCTTATACAATTACAAATACCTCTTCACGATTAGTGATCGATGTTATTACGCATAGCTTTGATCTCTGATTTGATTAATGGGAAAAGCAGCCAACCTGTGTAAAGGGTCTCTGCCTTCATTGCTGGGAAGACACCTGTAGAAATATAGTCAGTATTCAGTGCACTGTGGTGAAATCTACCGGCATATATCTGTATGTGGATGTGATTACCATTCCTCGCCATCTTTGCATACCTCTATAACCAGAGAACCATCGATGACATACATACCGAAGCTTTCATGCGAGTTCTCGGTATAATTTTGGTGGAGCGAATAGTATAAGCAAAGTTGTATTAGAATATATTTAGTTGCATGTGTTGATGTATTGTTTTGACCACATGTGTAATAGCAATACTTATTTTGTACTGGTCCTTTGTGGTCAACGAGCCCAATATAGGTTATTTGAAGTAGAATTCCGCTTAAGCCGGTGCTAGTGGGCGTGAGAGGTGTTACTTCTTATGTCAGCTCTCGTGAACAGACTAAATACAACCGAGTCTGCTACTTTATTCTCTTGGTTGTGTTTGTTGCATCCAAAGGATCTCCCTTATCAGTATTATTTAGTTTACCTCAGTGCTACAAAGGTACGTACCATTAGTAAGAGACCATTGGACAATAAATCTCGTGACTTTCGTGTTTATTACTACTTGTTTCTGTTTCCTTAAGTATAATGAGTATACAATAACGGTAGCTAAAGTCATATCCGATACGTTACCAATTAATGCCTTATATATTTTATAAATAATTATTTACTTTTTGTAATTGCTTTCTAGACATTTACTCGAAGCATACTTTCATATATTCTTATTTCTCTACCATATATGAGATATAGGGTCCTATAGAATCCACAGCGTCCAAACGCAATGACATCGTAAATCCGTACTGTAGTACAAACAAGGAGCACTATTTAATTAATTATACAATGAAAAAGACAAACAGAAATGGTGGTGACGACAGGGTTACCGACTTAGAACGGTCAGTAGGCGATGAGGCCTACAGGTTAGCTTGAATCGATTCTATGTGTACACAGTCCTCGTTATTATCCTCTTTTCAGCGCCCAAACAGACAAGACCTTGTCAACAAAACTACATCCTATCAAAAGGATTTTTTCTAACAAAAACGTTAAAGAGAAAATAGCAAACGAAACACTTAGATGTTGTTGTAAAGATATATAAAATATAACATAAGCAACATCTCAGAATGTATCCAGAATGGTACTGAACAACCACAGACAAAGAGAAAACCAATCTAGGGTACGACCAGAAAAGCCGAGGGACGAAAGCACATGCACATACCTCCCTTGGTCGGGGTTTCAGTAGGTGCTATCATAGAGTCCCAAGATGTTGACCAGTCATGACAAGCAAATTTAATATCATACTATGTACACATACATATGTATATATAAATATTTTCATGTATATAACATTTTCGAACAGCGATGCTAAAAGTATCTTCCACTCACATTTAACGTTTAAATAATACTGCATCAGGATACAGACACAAACACACATTATTATATAAATATCACATTCAAGCCGAGGGTGATAATCAATATCCGAAGGGTGAACATTCTTACTATCACCCTCTCATGAATGTGATATTTATTTTATTATACCGAAATCCCCTCGGGCAAAAACAAGATTAATGTTCAGTACCGATTTCACTTTGCCAGATTCCTTTTTTAAGAAAATGAGTGATAGTTTATTGAAATCGGTCAAGTACCTTTGAAGTTATGATGAGTTAAAAATACCAATTTCATCATACTGAGCCGATGACGTCACCGAAACAGCGCGCATCAAAGCTGCGCATGTGATAATGTTTTTACTATCACCCTGCGATTTACTATCACCCTGTACTATCATCCTCGCGTGAGATAGTAAGAAATTACACATTGTTGTCTATGGGGGTTTAACATGGGCGTCTTATGTGAGGTATAATAAAACATAATATAGCGACATAAACTGGAGATGAATACAAATACAATGCCCACGAAAAAAAACATTACCATCCTTATATTACTGTTATATATATTAATATATTATGAAGGATTTATATAGGATCTTAACTGGGATCCCATTCCATATAACAGAAAGATTTATGAAACGAATTTTTATTTTAACGAGCCTTTTAGAGAGTTAAATTAAACATAAATCATACATCGTCTTATAACTCTTATATAGAATAGGACGTGTTCAACGGCGGCGGGTTTGTAACCGGAGGCCCCGGTTTCAATCCTCCGTGGTGCCACTGAGTTCCGTCGGTGTGTTCTTGGGCAAGACACTTTCCCTTAGCCTCGTCCGTTGGATGGGGACGTAAACCGGGCGGTCCCGTGTATCGGTCTATCCTCCGAGCACGTCAAAGAACCATAGGAATCTGTTCGATAATAATAGTAGGGCAGGTTCCCGGATTCCTATGTATCCTTCTGTGGGGAAGCTCTAAATAACCTATACTGTGTTGATGAGCTGGTAAACAACATTCAATTCACATCCTGTTAAGCACATGGCATTATAGTGAAAGCTGTAAACAAAATAATAAGATTGACATAAAACAGTCAAAACGTCAGACTTACGTAAGCCCCATAATGCTGTGTTGCGTCATAAAAGTATGCGTTTTAGTGACAAAATGTAATAACGTCATTTCATAAACAACATGGTATCAACGAGTTGGCATTTAATCCCTTTAAAACTTGACATTGTATGCCAACTTATAAAACATTAGAAACTGACTTGTATATATTAACTATTTAGTATTAGTTGTTGATAGATAACAACACATGCATGACATAGATCCGGATGAATTTATATTAAATAAAATAGTTTCAGTTAAGACAATTTTGCGTTAGTCTTGATCACATTCGACGCTTGTTTTTGTAAATAAAGACGTCTTGACCGTTTGTGCAGAAACAAATTTGAAACCGGAAGCACGTGTCCGTAATTATTATTATTTTATTAAAGTATGTTTGACTAACCACATTTAGTTCTTCGATATAATGATGAAGTTTCTCTCTTTATTTATTGATTAATTTATTGTCTTTCTGCCGCTCTGTATATCTAAGAAAGAAGGTGCGTCTGTATCAGCTAATCAGACACGATACCAGAAGCTCGGCAAAAGTCAAACGTTTTTTATGAGTACTGCTCTAGACGGTTGCCTTGAAAGCATGCAAGCGTCGCAGATGATCTCGACTAGATTTGCGTTGTTTGTTTAATTTAAAAGATGTTATTCCCAACCAAACACACTCGTTTCCAGATGTATAACACATGTTTACATACACTAGACTGAATAAGAAGTTGGTGTTTGATGCGGCTAACAAGGGAAGCTATGTAATAACTACCTTTCCGGCACTAGAGTGAAAGGGCTAATGCAAAGAAGAGCATATATCAGGTCGGTTGAATGGTATCCGCCATACACTTATAATGGGCACCCCCTCATTTCGGTTTCAACAGTATATTTTTGTTAGTATATACGTCGGTACCTAGGTGATAATATAAAGTCCTTATAAACTGTTAAGCAATTAGGCCGAAAGCCAGCTGCTTTTTGGAATGTGATTGATATGGAATCCAAATTGTCTCTAATTTATTGTAATCTTATATTTTCTAAATATGTTAGGACTTTTTAAGTTCACTTATTTTCTACTTTGTGTCTGGTGTACGTGCGTTGTGTAACTAGAACACCGCTTGGTAGGCAATTATCTGGCACAACATAGATTGATGTGTTTGTTTCTTTTAGAACAGTATAACTTCTGGAGTTTTTGGTTGATTTACGACATGTTCGACTCCAAAAATGTAAATAAAGTTCTTTTATAAACGGATATTTACTCAAAAACAATCTAGACAGTTATAAAGTTGCAGCTTTTGTAAAACCTACACACAAGCACACATACGATAACAGCTGAGAAAAGTAGCTATGAGAAAGTTTCTGTCGCTACAATAATGGAAATGCCGTTTATGCAATTTAGTGGTTGTAATTCCACTGTTTAAATGAGTTTTATCTAACTAAAATTACAAAAATGTCCTATAGAAACCTCAGCACCTAAACGCAATGGAAGCGTAAACCCGCACTGGACTGCAAATACATACAAAAACGAAAAGGACAATACAAAACGCACGGAGTGGTGAAGACAGGGTTACCGACTTTGAACGGTCAGTAGGCAATATATCTCATTCCGTTATACCATGCATTTCATTAGTGAATGACTCTGAAAATGAGAAAATGTCCTATGTATGGTGACATTTAAAAAACAATGACGCATGTATTACACATTGAGAATTTGGGATCATCAAGCCCATTTTGTGTTGCTTTAATGTTTTCACGCCATGTTTTGTTCATAAACATGTTTCTGTTTATTTAAATCGAAATCAATATACAACAATAGACATTTACAATTCACACATTGCAATATCATATATGTGAAAAGCGAGAATACGATTTTATTTGATGACGTAGCAAACTTTTGAACAGCTAAATTAATCAACACGTAAATGTATTTATCAATTATCTGGCAATAGTTGTGCAGCTATACAGTTCCGATTTACCTCATTTCCCCGTGCAGTCACGCAGTGGTAAAAGTAGAATCTACGTCATGCAAATACTACTTATTTTTGCATATAACTTAGTAACGGTTTAAAATATATGTTTCTCTCCGGGACTATCGAGAAATGTTCATATAATGTTTGAGTTAAATTTGTTAATTGATAATAATACAAAAAGGACCGTCATTCACCTTTAAAGTAGAATATCGCTTAAGCCATTACTAGTAGGTGTGAGAGGTGTTGCATTTTATAATAATCTCTCTTGTTTGTGTTTGTTGCTTCCAAGGGATCACCTTTTCAGTATTTATTGGTATTCACACTAGCGTTTATTTAGTGCTGTGTGGCGGCCGTAAAAGGTCGCCCGACTACAAATCATTAGTGTTATTATTTACTTGTCCTTTGGGTTCATCAAGTCTATTCTGTGTTGCTTTAAAGTATATTATCGCTTAAGCCGATGCGTGAGAGGTGTTGCATCTTATAATTACCTCTCATGAACAGACTCAATAAAAACGAGTCTGTTGCTTCCAGTGGTTCACCTTTCGAGTATATATTATTATTCTACTTATACATTTAGTTTTATTACTGTCCCGAGTAACTTTTAATCGGATTGGTAATATGTTGACTAGGCATGTGTTATATTTATGTTAGTTTCGTTTAACACGCGCGTACATATGGCCTGTGTAAGGAGCTGCGGTGACAGAAAGCGCATCGGTAAAATTCGGCTCAGATTATAATTAAGTATTTCGATCATGTATATGCAGAAGGGCAGTAAAACAATGACTTAAATATATACAAAACTGTCGATATAGGCCTACAGACTTACTAAACATGCCCTCTGTTTCGCCTGCTGTTTTTTGTCATGCAAAAAAGAGAATAATAAATGTATATTTTCATATCACACCATATATTAGGCACGAGACGCCATATCAGCCCGAGTGCTTTAGCTCGAGGGCTGTTACATAACTCCTTGACTCATACATGAGGGTGAGTCCATTTTTTATTCTATTTATCATATACTTCAGCAATGTCTTTGTTAAAATGTCAACTTCAGCTTATTCGCTACACTGTTTTCCAGGGAGAAAAGGTAATGGTATTAATTGGTAATGTAGTCCATTCTGATTTGTCGTGTGTGTCGTGGAACAAACATAAAACCCTCGAATGTTGAAAATGAATGCCATTGAAATTGTCTAACCAAGAAAATGAATGTCCATGGATAATGATTATATGGCCAATGATCTGGCTCGGAAACACGGTGAAAGCGACAAAAGAAACGCAGACAATAAACCATACGCGTGACAAATTGTATATATACTCAGTTGCAAAAGAAATTGCACATATTGAATGTTTTACTTTACACCCCTATCCTCTTTATCAAGCGACAGACCCTTAATGATTCCACCTATTGAAAAATGACAACATTATATTGGCAGTATAATGATAAAATTTTTGGTACCAAACATGACATATTAATTTTGGAATTTATACAATTAATTTTAAATAAACCAAGTGCACACTTTCTTTCGCAACTGAGCTGTGTACATTTTCTTTTTCAACTCAGTATAGAAGTGCATACAACTTCCGCGTAATGCTAGATCATCTAACAAATTAGGCAACATTAATAGGTAATAGAACAATTGGGATAAATACTACTAAAAGTACAACAAAAATGATATATATATAAACACACTTGATTAAGATGATGTAACATGAACACATTATGTAAGATATGCTTCATATGAAATTAACTGCTGTTATATTTAAGCAATATTTGTATAAAAGTCACTACAATTTTTGTACTGTAGTATACACTTATTAACAAGTAAACTATACATTCCGGTAGAATAACACTTATAATGGATATATATGCACAATACAACTTATATTAAGTATCTGCAAACATTTCATAAGCGTGTATAGCTGCTTTCCTGATGAATACAACGTAGCAATTAGGATGCTTTTCACTAGTTTATGTTGTTGTTTTGTGTGTGTTTTTTTGTGTGTTTTTTTTGTTTCAGCTGTCTAGAACGCAGTTGTCTGTGAAAAGAATGTGTCTAATTTGAGTATTTATTTTAATACAAGAGTGTTTAATGTAGCGAATAAAACATCGCAGATTATGCAATATATTATTGTTTATAGAAACTGTATAATAAATACTGTGAACCGACTACGGCTTTAGTTGTCTAATTTAATTGAAACATATTGTGTGTTTGAAATGTATATTTTCATCAACAGATACAATACAGAATTCATGATAGTTTATGTCTCGGATCAAATATACTATATTTAAAATGTCGGTATTTGAAACTTGATAAAGAATAGGCTTTACTTGTATTAATACTTTGTGAAAACATCATATTTCAGCCTAACAATTTACTTTGTTTTAAAAAAATATGTGGATGATTTCTTATTTCATAATAAAACGTTGAGCGCATCATATCTGTTAACGCATAGTCTGCCGGGGAATAGGGACATTTATAACACAACCTAATACGGATTGTGAGAAAAGGGGAAGCCACCAATAAATGATACGCTAAACCAATGATAGGGGTGGTGATTTTTCAATTCTGCTTTGCATAATGTTGCCAGTAAAATATTGATTGTACGCACATTATCAGCGGAGGTTTTCATCCAATTTCTGCAAGCACAAGCTAACACAAGATAATTGCAACATACTCATAACATCAACATTTTAAATACTCCTGGACTCGATAAAAGCAAGTTGTGCATGGCATCAAACCGCTATAATAACCCGTAAGATATATCATTTCAGGAGTCCTAGTTATTTTGGTATTGCTATATCTATCATCAATCTGACCTTCAGTTAGACAGCGTCTACCATTCCAGTGACATTGGAAGAATGGAAACAACAGTGGTTTGATTTTGTTTTTTCTTGTCTACAGCTATTGCCAATGATTCGTGAAGTGATAGATGCAATCAGCATTTTCTTGGTTTCGGTCATTTGTAGAGATGGACGTGTCATGAGTGTGTCTCAGGGGATAAATAACAACAAGCGTGAAGACCGTAGATGACAGTTGTTGTATTAGGTGTCATATTCATTCAAAAGATGCAGACATATTTTGTTATTATTCGTAAATAGAACGTTCTTTTCTGAGATGGTTTTGGCAACCACATTACGTAATTCAGAACAAGCAATGGTCATTGTTTTACCGACAGAAATTGGAACGCATACAAATTGAACAGAAAATGTAGTATTCACAGAACACAATCAGCCACATAAAACGCATTAAGAACAAACTACAATGATAAGGACAAGTAGAAGCAAGGTATGTGACACTAGGAGCATAACAAAAACACAATAGGGGTACCACCTTGGAACGGTCAGTGGTTAAAATGCCCCTGGGGTTTAAACAATTTTCTAGGGTGCGTCAGACCTCACAAATAAAACGGAACCTTTTAAATAAAGAAATCCACGT